>VDFB02282068.1:0-24073 GCA_007258455.2 Sequoia sempervirens | reverse complement strand
GATACATTGGCTTTCCATCAAATTGTTTATGCATTATTTCTTATATTTAGCTTATTATTTTTAAAATGCATTTTCTATATTCTTTTATTAATTCAATTTATAGTTTTGTTCAAAGCATTAATGATGTTTTGTTCCATGCATGTGATGGTGATTTGGATTTACCTATGTCACTTAGTATCTTTGATCCTTCTCATGAAATTCCTCTTGTTTCAGAGGATATTTTATTGCAAGAAGATGAAATCATTGATACTTTTCTTAATTTTACTCTACTTTCTCTTCATTCCAATGCACTCTCTTCTAGAGATGATGCATTAGTGAATGTTGAATCTCCCCTCACATCAAATCCTCCAAGGATAGATTTTGAGCATATTTCTTCAAATAATTAGATCCCATTAGTCATTGATGTATTCATAAATATTGTCGCAGTCTCTACTGCCCCTCAAAGGCCTAAGAGATCGATCATTTATGTGACTCCAACTAGTCCTTCTCCTAAAAAGGATTTGTTCTATTCATAGTGTTCCATTTAAATCTTCCTCTTATAGAATAGCAACCCATACTTATAATACTACAGGGAATAAACAAAATATTGATCAACCTACTTCTTTATCGCCTTCTCAACGAATCCTTCCTCAAACACCTAGACTTACAACTAAGGAACTGAGTGAGTATGATCTTGTTGAGAAACTTCATGTTACTTCTGCCAAGATCTCTCTTTGGGAATTGCTTTAGACTACTTCAATTTACCAAGGCATGCCTCAGGAAGCCTTACAAATGATTCTCTTTCCTTCTTCTGCCAGAGCGACAAATATTAACGTATCAAGATAGATCATATTCGTGTGGATTCACCAAATATTAATTCTATTCACATGATCTCCCACCTCCAGAAGTATAGAAGCAAGTGGATCCCTTAATGATAATAATTAACATTAACAATATTGACATTAGATGTACTTTCGTTGATATAGGTTCAATGCTCAATGTATGTAGTATTGATCTTTTTCCTAAAATTAAAATTGATTCAACTTCTCTTGTTACTTCTTTGTATATTCATGGATTTAATAATACTGGTTGACAAGCCCTAAGCATGGTAATCTTGCCTTTAAGGTTGGGACCAATTATTGTACCTACCATTGTATATGTTATGTCAAGAAAATTACCACATAATCTACTTCTTGGTAGACCATGGATTCATGCTATGGATGTAGTCACGTGTACCTTGCATATATCCATCAAATTCATTCATAATACTCAAGTATTCACAATCAGGGTTGACCTTGATGTCATACACTTATGTGAGATGGAAATTGTTGGTCAAGATTCATTTGCACCTACTCTTAAAAATCTTGTCCCTTCAGTATCTTCCAATGCATTGATATCTACTCTAGTAGTACTCATAATAAAGGATACTCTTGAGAGCAATGTCCCTAAAGAAGATCCTCTTGAAGCAAGAAATCTTGAGTCTACTCCTATCTCTTGTCAAGAAAATGCACATGTCTCGATGATTATTGGGGTTCTTTAGACTTTACATCATCCTTCATTAGGGGATTTAAAGTTGATCAAATCCACTTAGACATCCCGAAAATATCATTCACACCTACTATCGAAGATGATTTCTCTTTTTCCACATAGTATAATGCAAGCAATAATTGTAACATGTCCTTAATGTTGATCCTCCAACTTCTGAAGAGTTGCAATCACATTATGGATTCAGATTTAATATGCTTTCTAATTAGCATGGGTACAAAGGAAATGGTCTTGGCATATGGAATAAGGAGTTAAGGTCCCTTTGGAACCAACACCTTAGTCTTTTACAATGGATTTTAGTTAAAATCCTTCTCACTCATCTTCATTCACTCCTCTATTGTCTATTGTCTTCAAGTCTTCTTCTTATGAGCAATTCAAATCTTCTTCACAAGAGAAATGGTTGCTTCTTGCTCCTCATTTTTTATCTGAGCAAGAGCATATTTTTTTGAGGCTTCTCAAATCCCACTTAATTACTCTTCCTCCTCCTACACATAAGTAATTCCATAAGCATGATAAAGCAAAACATTCTTTTTGTGCATATCATCAAGTGCTTGGCCATTCCACCAGTGAATGTCGACCCTTGAAGGAAAAAATACAACTTCTTGATTTTGATGCCATCACTCTTCCATCTATTGATAATCCTATATTTTCTCTGCATGACAAGTGATATTGAGGTCTACCTCTATCCTATCCATTCTAAGCATATTCTCATGAGGTTCTTACACCCTTATATTATGTCATTGCACTCTATGTAGCATTCATAGCTTTTACTTCTCACTGCCATTCAGGTTCGTACATTATTGTGTGCAACCATACTTTATCTATGGTAGCAACACAATAGTATCTAGTATGGTTATCCTCTCCTATACCCTGGGGGATGAGGTGACTTGTTTTGTAGGTGTGTGTCCTTCTTGAAGAACCCCTCTCATATCTATATATTTTTCTTCTCCTTAGAATGACAAGTGATCCTCTGTTTAGCACACATCATCCTAAGGGGGGCTCTTCTATTTGCCTATTTTTCAACAAGGAGTATTATTTTAAAAGTATTCCTTGATGTCCTAATGTCTTATGAGAAGGATTCTTTAACATGCCAATTGTTCACGCAAGTAAAATTCCTAAGTTTTCACTTTCAAGTAAATAAACTATGTTTCATAACCATCGCCATAAAAATTTTCTTTTCCAAAGGAGAACAAATGAGTAAAAATGACATAAAAAAATTCTATTCATTGATTTCATTTCCAAAATAATATTCCACATATTACAATATTTCCAAAGGTTGTATACAAAATACATACATAGCTCAACTGAGCTTCAAAGCAATAGATATAGATGGTTCGAGAATCTCCTTTCAAATCTTGGTCACCAGTTGAGGAGGAGAAACATCACTCAAGGGATTTTCCATCAACCATGGACTCAAATGCGGTCCCCTGCATATCTATCATTTGATAGATGGCCCTACCGTTTGATGAAGATATTGGTGGAGTAACCTCATAACGACAACAACTCTGAGCTTAGTGTTGTGCCCTACATAACTAGAACTTGTAGACACTACAATCCTGAACTAGCATGCATAAAAGGAAAACAGTGAATGATAGTGGATACAAAGGCAATCACACTACTTTGGCCAAAGTATTCTCACTTAGTATCTCAAGTGATAGTCATCCTATTCACATACACTACTCTAGGTTGATTGACTTTAAGCCATTATAACTATGCATAGATAATTTCCTTCAATAGATAGTCATTAACCTCAAAAATAACCTATTCCCTTTTCCCAAAAACAAAGGTACCTCTACCCATAAAGTGTAAGCAAAAGCATACGCTACCTCCTTTGATGGATATTCTATCCCAAGTAGAACATGTGAGCTTTCTATGTCTACAAATTAACTTTGCATAAAACAACTTAACAAGCTATTCCCATTTCATATAACCTAGTATGTAATACTAAAGATGAGATTCAGTCCCCCTTAATAAGGAGTAAGCACAAGCACTTATAAGAAAATCACAACAATAAGCCCTTTCCTTTCCTACAAGCAAAATAAATTATTTCTCTATTTCATGCAACCTATTGCAATTCTACTTTTGACACACAAGGAAATCAATCTTTCACAACAAAGACAAAACATGAAGAGAATAGGATCTCATGCTCGATAAACACTTATTCCAATTGACCCCCTAGATCTCTAGCTTAGCCTCCTCTTAGAATCAACTTAGCAACAAACCCTCTCAATTTCTCTCAGTAAATTCCTCATGATAACTCACAGCAAAATAATAATTCTCTCAAAGGAAAATACAATAGAATGGAACAGTGTAATGATGCAAAGAAGAATTGTGTGCAGTTAGAATGCCTCATATTTATACCCAAAAACTAGCCTCTTTGGCCTACAAACAAGGCTTAATCTATGACACTTCTTAGCAATATACCATCGACTTAGCTTAACAAAGAAAATATGGTAGATTCTTAGCATAATACTCACCAAAACTATACAACAGATCGACCCTATGCTTGCCAACAATAGTTTGAACATTTCATAAAGCACATGCTTCATTTAGAAATCAACTTCTAGGCTTATAAGACTTCTAAAAGACATACAAAATTCATATTATGGTGCCATCTATTCAACATATTTCCTATTCATAAGCTTGCTATTTGAAACAAAGAATAAGTCAAACTCCTCATGGCTACATATCAATTAGTCAACTTGGTCATAGACTTGGAAACCAACACCTATTTATGAATTGGCCTCCTTATTAATAGCATTATTAGTGCCTTGAATCTACACGCCTCTTATTATAGTTCATAGCATTTTATTCCATGCCTATATATATATATATATATTCTTTGACAAATAATTTTGTCTAAATATTCCACTTGTTATTTGAATGAATAAGATCAAGTTAACATTTCATATACAATAACATATATATATATATATATATATATATATATATATATCTATATATATATATATAGATATATATGTATGTATGTATGTATGTATGTATGTATGTATGTATGTATATGTATATGTATACATATATTGACATTTGTATGGACATTCCCATTTGTCAACACATACACATACACATACACATACATCGACATGTGTATACATATGCATATATGTATATATATACATTCGATTATGCAATCAAACATACTAACAATTGTTATCTTATTGATGGATATATTATATACATGATGCACATACTTATATATGCATGCATGTCTCAATGTCCTCTTGATATCACCATGCCCATGAGCAATCTTTCCATGAGTGTGCGGAGGTATGTCTACCTATGTATTCTCATGCACATATTATCTCATGTGTATGGATTATTGTTGACATGTACACACACACACATATACCTCATCAATCAAGTATAGTAATATGAAGAAGAGCTCATATGCACCAATCACATAAACACAATCCAAGAATGCTCTTAACAGAAATCAAGACTCTTCCTAATGCAAACACATCATACTAAAGGATGACTTACCAATTCCCAAAACTATGACATGACTCAACCATTCTATTAGTGAGTGTGTGTGTAAGCTTTGTTAGGTTTCGTTACAGGTTACCCGATCAAGTTCCTCCCCTCAGTGATACTTCCCCTCACTTCTGGAGGATTGACTATGAACCTACATCCAACTTAGCACATTTTCATGGTAGTTAGCTTTTCATTAAAACAAGCATTTGATTTTACTTTTCATTGTTAGAATATCAAATTCAATAACCATTCATTCCATATATGCATTCCATCATATAACATTAAATGAAATAAAATTCCATTCATAATACTTTGATAAACAAAGTGCAACCATATATATTTCCAATCAAAATTCCAAATACATTCATATATGCAATAATTTACCCTAACATAGTAATAGTAAATAGGTAAACACATAATGGGGTGTGACAGATTCCTGATGAAATAACCCCTTTCTAAAAATTTCTTTCAAAAGGCTTCGTTGGTGTCTTATTTGTGTCTTATATTTGATATTTGACATCTTGTGTCCTGGTGTCTAGATGTCTTATATCTTGGTGCCTAGCTTAGGGGCAACCTAATTAGACTTGTCTTATATCTTAGTGTCTAGCTTGGGGGTAGGTTGACTAGGCCTGTATTTTTTGTGATTGTCCTACAACACAATTTGTAGTAACCATAGGCCTACATGCTTGTCCTATTGACTCTATCCATGCTAACCATACCTATCAATGCCATCTTATATTTGATCAGATTGTGCCTTATTGTGTCTAATGAAAATTTTTATGGTGTCTATTTTTTTTACTTTTTCGCTCAATTTGTTTGTCTGCAACAAACATGTTTGTGGTGAATTTGTAGTCAACTTTGTAGGATAGAAGACTCGTGTCCTCTTCATGTCCTAGCTTGGCTTGGAGTTATCCCCCTAAGCCACCCCCCCTCCCCCCTTGGACTTGAGGTCATAGGGACATCCTTTGCCCAAGGACCACCTATGTACTGACTTCCAAATAGAAAGAGCCGCACATAGTTCTCCTTACAAGGTTTCTCAAAGGACCTATACACATGTTCCCATGACCAAGATTCATTAAGGATCCCCTTCAATTATTAATCCTTGACAACGTTTAACTAAGCTCACAATATAGTAAACCTATTTTGAGAAACTTCCAATAAGGTCATCCATATCTCATCTTGAACTTGCATTAATATTGATCCTAATTCATTCTGAGCATCCCAAACCCTTACATTTATCTATTGAGGATACTAAACAACATTCGGTCCTCGATTAATAGTTATAATATAGGGTCTTAATTACAATTAGAACATGATTTGGTGATCTTATATCACAAGTGTATTGGTTGTAGATATCCCGAGCTAGTATATTATACTAGTAAGAAACCACTTAAATGTTCAAGTACGATGATAATCCGGTAGAATAAATATCTCACTTAGGATTCATTTGCTAATAATATGGGCAATGATACTTAGTATTTATTCTAAATGTGACAATAATGTGAAGCCCCAATATGGCTCCAAATGATATTTGACTAATATGATCAAGCATCATGATCCTGTTAATTTTGTCATCAGTCTCCAATAGAATGTGTCATGCCTTGATAAGGTCATACAAAATTATTTAAATTTCAAAAGTCAATATGTAAGTCGACTTTAGATGGTTGAAAAAACTATGTACATTGGATTGACATCCAAGTATATACATATAATAATAATACATTCTTAATCTCTTAATATCCTTCATCATCTAGTGAAATCCATTACTTTTAAAATAGTCTTAGTTCATGAAATATAAAATGTTCACCCTCGCCACCTAATGTCCTTTAAAACCTTGAGAAAATTACAAACTTGGGATAAACATAATCAATTTTTAAGTCATACTTGAGACAATTCACAATGCTATGCTCATCATATCATCATATATAGATATATACTCCATAATTTTTGTAGTAATGGTATTCTTAACCTTTCGATTTCTATTATCTTATGGTATAATCTCTTATTCTTGTAATAGCTTGATTCTCAAACTAGATAATAAATGCACCAGACACCTTTAATTAATTATGATTGTAATGATTACTAATAAGATATTAGAGGATGCTATATTATATGATTGCAACGGTTTGTATCTTTAACTCAATTTAGACAACGCCATCGAATCAAATGATGGTTCCCTCTAATTTGCCTACTCATTTAATCTCAAGTCATAATTCATTCCCAAGTCTTACTACTAGCAATTGCACCTTGGTATGCAATGGGTACGCCAAAGAGGTGTGGAAGGTCAATGAGGATTTTTTTTTTTTGTCTATTATTTGATTAAATTTGTGCAGTACATGAAGTCAATTGGTAGATCATTTTACAAATGATGTTGTTTGTGCAACAAAGGTCTCAATGGAGAAGTGATAGCTTGAAATCAACTATCCATCCACTTAGAAGGATTTAAACAAAACTCTCCCAATCAATAAAACTATTAGATTCTTTATATGTTAATTTATTTTGTACTATAAAACTATATTATATGTAATAATTTGATTTGTAGAATATAATATAAAACAATATTTAATTATAATAGTAGTTTTAAAATGAAATTGATAATTTATCTCTCATTACTTATCTCTCCCTCTCTCCCACTCTTTATCCCTCAATCTCTCTACCTCTTTTTGTTGCCCTTTTCCTTTTTATTTCTTATAGTTCTTTCTCGTGGTCTATCTGTCTATCTATCTTAAAATAGAATTGTCTACATTTTATCTCTCTTTATTTGTCCTTCTCTCTCATTTGCTCTCTAATTCAAATTATTAAATATAAATATAAATTACTAGTTTCCTATCTCTTTATGTCTTTATTTGTCTCTCTTAATAGTTGTGTGTTTTGGGGTGAGAGAAAAAAAGAGATATAGACGAGACAAAGAGATATATAGATAAAAGTAAAGAGAGAGAGAGAGGAATTGAGAGATATGAAGAAAAATACATAAATAAGAGATATAAAAGAAAAAAAGAGATAGAGAAGGGAGAGATTGACCTTTGATTAATTTTTTGTGCCAACAATATGGAGATGGCACTTGTCCATAGGGATTTTAGGCTTCCTAATATATGTCCATCATGAAAAACATGAAGGAAATGATTGATAGGAAGAGAGATCATAAGGGAGATATTATGAAAAATCATGACTAGATGCATCATCATAAAGAGGTAAGAAACCTAGATATAAGTCATTAAAATATAGCTTGCACACAAGATTGATGTCAAAAAAAATTTGTTGTGCGTGTATATGAGGCATGTCTAATAGTTTAAACTAATTTGTATTGCGTAATATATAATCAATCATATATATGGATCCTAGGATTGGAAGATCTCAAGATGCAACAAAAAAATAATGATACAATATATCTATAAACTAAAAGAAAATGAAACTTTAACACATTAAACAAAAAAATTCTCCATACCTTATCAAATCATGTGTGCATTTTGTAGGGTATCTCTTGATTGTGATAATACTTCAAACAAGTGAACTAGTATCCATACTTTATTTGAAGTGATCATGAAGTAGATCATTGAGTTGATCCCAACTTGGTATGAAACTAGATGACAAAGTTTTGAGCCATTAACATGTTTTACCTTTAAGAGAAAAAACAAGGAATGAAAGAGCAACATTCTAATCTATGACATTATGAATGTTGCATAAATTAGCAATATCTTGGATATGATCCATACGAAAAATAGAGCCATCTATATGAAAATTAGGTAATGCCTTCCATATTGATTCATGAATTTGATAACCTTGTTGTGATGAGCCACTTGAGTACCAAGCCACAAAAGGTAAATTTCTTGTTGGAATATTTAGATTCACATGAATATTGTGGGTTGCTATCATCTACAAAAATGAAGATTCTAGATCTTTTCTTCAATGGAATCACCAACAAAGCATAGGATGAGAGGGTAGACCATCCCAAAACCTTGGCATACAAGACAACTCATTCATGATGTTAGGTTATTGGAATTATATCAGTCCATTAGACCTTAATTTTTATGTCCAGCCACACAATGGGAGTATTTAAACCCTTGATGCCTTGATGATATTAGACATCCCATCAAAACATCAATGCTTCACAACTAATGATTGGACCATTGCAAAATTTGACATTAAGGACAAAAACACACATAATTTTGAAACCCTAATAGATACCATTACATTGTTTTAGCATTTTGGGGAAGCAAGTGCTTATCATCACAATGAATTTCCATGGTCTCCCTTGGACATCAAATTGGAAGGAGAATACTTGCTAGACCGAAAATACGATGAAACAAACTTGAGTGCATAACTGACATGACCATGTTCCAATACCGAACATGAAGAAATGAAACTCTCCTAAACCCTGATACCATAAATATATAACACGATATACAATAATATATTTATATATAATAATAATACAATAATATATATTATATATTGTATAATAGTTATAATATAATTACAATAAAATATTTAATAAATAATATAAATATATATAATATTATATCATAATATATTATATTAATACATGCCTTCAAACAAATTTGAAATACCGTTGAAATATCATGCATAGTTTATAACCCTAACTTTATATCACATTCAAACAAGTATCGATTGACTCAACAGATATAAATGTAGTAGGTATTGCATGTCTTTCACGTTTTACTATAGTGTGTTTTTGCATGTTAGATATGTCGTCCGCACGAAGAATTAGAAATGGTAAATACTAAACTTGATAGTGCCTTCTAGAGACACGACCTTTGAGAAAGTTGGGCAAGGCATGACCAGAAGCTACCCCTCATACTCATCTTTCTTCGCCGCCTCCTTTCCTGGACTGTCATTCAATCAATCCATTGGGAATGGAATCCCAATTCACAAAATCGATTTGCCTATCAAGTTTATAGACAACATGCTGTTGAAAATAAAGGTGATTAGCCTTCACTTCTCAGCCATTGTTCTCCGGTATAAATTAATGTTGATTTAATCAATTCAGTCTCTTCGTTTTGGCAGGCCCCTTCAGAACACGAAGCATCAGCCTCTTCTTTCGGAATTGAACTTGAATATGTAGCTTCAACTGTTTGTTGTTCAAGCGGTTGTGTTCGTTCTCAATATACCCAACAATCGACTCTACTCGGATGCAAAACTACTTCTCTCAACAATTGCTCCTGCACGGCCTTTACTTTCACTGATCTGTTAGGCATTTAGGCTACTTCTTCTCAAAGCTATCCCAATATAACGGTGAGTTCCAATGTCTCAGAGAAAGATGAGGATGAGGGATAGCAGAAAATCAACGAAGGTGCAAAACTGGCTTATGATCCGCGAATGCGGAGGTAAAGTTTCCGACATCGACGAATGTGAAGGTATAGTTTTTCCGACATCGGCGAATGTGAAAAGAGCAACGGTCACGATTTGAATGACCGTCTTGCATGCCTTGTCCGAGAGCCTACACCGTCGATGGACAAGATGAGCTCGTTGAAGCTCAAATAGGTAACGCCTTCGGCGTAATTAACGAGGTTGAACATATATAAGCAAATGCTAAATACGGATTTCAGTAGTGTAAGGCAATATTTTTCCTTCTACGATATACTACATGTGCATTCAGTTTATGAACAGGTCTAACTGCAACAGAGTGTCCTCAGATCCTTAATTAGAGAATGCAGATTATAAATTATGAAGAAAGTTAATTACAATTTGGAATCATTCAAAGAGATCTTGGCCATAACTGCTTAATTGGATGGACAAATTTGTAAAGACCAGCATTTCAACCATAACAACTATCAAAAATCCCTTCCAATTGATTTTTACTGACTATCCGTACCCTGTTTAGGGCGGGCAAGGAAGAGGTTGTTTATTTTTACTTAAAAGTTTCTAGAGCCTTTTTAACAGACCCATTTTGAGCACATCTGGTTACAAAGGCCTTTGCCCAAGGTCACATCGCATGCCTGGTTTATGATTCCCATTTTAGCAATTTATGCCCATCCTATATATCGGATGCAGAGAGAGAAATGGTTACTTAAATATCATCATTTTCCCTTATATTTGTGATTTCTGAGATTAAAATCTCACCAATTTAAGAGGAAAATCCAAATCACTGGTTAAGGTTTAATAAAGCCTATTTGCAGCGATGAGAGGCCACTCGAGTAGAATAATTAGGAAACATTTTAGTTTTTGATAACCCTTTGTAAATGCATGTTCACTGTAACTGTCATGTGCAGTCTTATTTTTAGACACACTATTATAGTTTAATATTTGCATGAGCTGCGTGCATGAACTATATTTAGAACTGTAATTGAACTATATTTAGAACTGTAATGGAAATCTTCTATAAAGAGAGGTCATTTGTAAAAGATTTATTTATCAGAAAATAAAGAGCTGAGGCTGTGCGTGTTTTGTGTGTAAAATCTCTGTTTTTTGTGTTTTACTGTTTAGAATCTACATATTTTTCCCTCTCCTGTTCTTTGGCTGAAAAAATGGCGACTTCTAGTGGAGATTTTTTTTTTTCTTGTTCATCCTTCTCGAGAGGGAAAAGAATTGTTGGTGATGATAGTAAAGCTTCGCTTGTATAATGAACGTGGTACCCAGTGGAAGCGGTGTCCACCTCTCTTCATAAGGAATATAATTGATAAAAAATATATAGTTCTGGGTTTGAACGACAATATCTATGTTGTTGAAGTGGATTGTACTGGTACGATTGGTATTCATTGCAATCGGGAAAATTCTGAGTCATGGCTAGAGTGCTTCAAAAAATTCTTCAATAGCAAACCAATTGAGACTAGAATTTTTTGAAGCACTGTAGCCATGACTCAGAATTTTCCCGATTGCAATGAATACCAATCGTACCAGTACGATCCACTTCAACAACATAGATATTGTCGTTCAAACCCATAACTATATTTTTTTATCAATTATATCGGGTACCACATTCGTTATACAAACGAAGCTTTACTATCATCACCAACAATTCTTTTCCCTCTCGAGAAGGATGAACAATTAAAAAAAAATCTCCATTTGGAAGTCGCCATCTTTTCAGCCAAAGAAGACAGGAGAGGGAAAAATGTGTAGATTCTAAACAGTAAAACACAAAATACAGAGATTTTACACACAAAACACACAGCCTCAGCTCTTTATTTTCTGATAAATAAATCTTTTACAAATGACCTCTCTTTATAGAAGATTTCCATTACAGTTCTAAATATAGTTCTAAATATAGTTCATGCACACAGCTCACGCAAATATTAAACTATAATAGTGTGTCTAAAAATAAGACTGCACATGACAGTTACAGTGAACATGCATTTACAAAGGGTTATCAAAAACTAAATGTTTACTAATTATTCTACTCGAGTGGCCTCTTATCGCTGCACATGGACTTTATTAAACCTTAACCAGTCAAAATAATCGACGGCTTGGAGAGTCTTTACCAGCTAATCCAACGGAAGAGAAACCACCATTTTTGACCGTTTAGTAGAGCCCTCGTATTCGATCCTACTGTCATTCCAACAATTCCTAAGACAATTTACGGAAGATTTATTCATTTATAAGATTTATGCATCACAGTGTACAGCTCACACTGAATCTGTTGCGAGATACTTACTCAGAATCGACCAGGTTGGTTGAAGTTTAAATACTTTAATGGCGTCCAGAATTTTCTTGAAAGAGCTTCCACCAGGAGTTGAGGATTCTTTTTCTCTATTTCCTGGGTCTTTTCTTGTTAGATTTCACATTGCTTCTACAGTACTTACTGTTTCCTTCTATGTTTTTGTTATTATTGTTGTGTTGGTGGTGTTTTGTTTTGCTTGTAAGAATGGATGTTTTGAATATAGATTGGAAGAACATTGACAGCAGATTTGTGAGGGATGAGTTTTATGAAGATATTCAGGCACCCAAATGGTTGGACTTCTTGGCACTGGAGGAACCTGTGGATGATGATGCCTGGTTCTGCAAGCCTGGTATGGTTTTTCAATCTATCTAATAAAAGGTCTTGAGTGTTTTTAGTTTTTAAGCCACGCATTTGAACTTTTGTGCATGAAAAGTCAAATGGGATAGCTTTGCATGGTCTAGGACTCATAACTTTAGTATGGATTTCCACGGTCCATGTTGTTGTGTAATGATATTTCTGAATTTGACCGTGTAGAGTTTTTAATCAATATTTCAAATGATATCCATTATCCATTATCAAGAAACAGATAACAAGATAGTATTCTTGAGCGTGTATTGGTTTCATTGTGATTGTAATTTGGTAGAAATTCATGAAGTTATTTGATGACCGTCTTAACTTTTTGGTTCTGATGGTAATATTTCAATGTGTTCATAAGAAAGAGGTAGCTCTGTCCATCAATGAAAAACATGGTTTGAGATTTTAGAGGCAGGGTATCATTTATCTGATGGGATCTAGAAGCGTAATTCATAATTAGGCTTGATTCTGCTAAAACATTTATCGGTTAAACCAATTCCAGACAAGCTACGTAGATGAACACCATTTTCTTATATTGCCCTTTTCATGTTTGGCAGTCTTACACTAAACAGCCCCAGTGTTTTATCCTATGCGAGTTGGAAAGTCATGGCAGTGAGTTGGGTTTGGTATGTGCTAAAAAATGTTCAGATGGGTTGTGAGTTTCATAACCTTGTAGGTTATTGAGATCTTCACATTTTTTATTTTTCTGAAGAGGGGTCTTGAAGGAGACATGAATCACTGGAATCAGACATTTCGGACACATGATATTCTGTTTGCGTGTGAAAATCTCAAATTTTTAATATATTAAGTTTTTTTTGTTTAGTCGAAGGATTTGAGCATAAATAACTTCTGATGGTGTATGCAGATGTTGGTGCATAGCCATTGCACAGGGTTTTTGTCTTTGAAATTTGAGATAGTCTATGAATTGCATAGCCTTGAAGGGTATTAAAATTTCCACAATTGATGCATGATGTTGACATCTTATACTTGCAAGTTGAATAGCCATTTTGAGAGAGTTTGGTGAACTTGTTTAGGACAAGCATTATGTGTTTATCTAGTAGCAAACGAGGATTGGAAATTGGATGTGATTGTTCTAATAGTCTTATCCTTGCAAGGTACAAAGTCATTGCAGTAAGTTGCATGAAACTTTGGATGTCATTGTTTGATATGTGCTTGAAAGATTTGAGTCGGGTTGTAAGTTGCATAGCCAGGATGTTATTGAAATCTTCACATTGTCCATACTGTTAAGTTGTGTCTAGTCATTCTCATAGGATTTGAACATACATGGTGTCTGTTGATGTGTGTCGATGGTGGTGCATAGCCACTGCACAATGATGGTGAGCATATGGTGAGCATATGTACAAATTTTGAGACATAGCCTTGGATAATAAGGTCTTTAAGCCAACCTGTTTTAGCTTTTATTGTTTCAAATAAACATAAGAATTTTATCTGCTAGGATTTGTTCACAAAAAGATTTTGTTGGATTGTTCCTATGTCCTCATGATTTGGGAGAGTTATGTATGCGATTCAAGAATTTTATGATTGAGTGTGATAGGAATGAAAATTTGTATTGCAGATTGTAATCATCCGAGGAGTGCAGCCAGTTTGTTGGATGCTCCATTATTTGAGTCGCCAAAGGTTTTGATTTTTCTTTTCAATTCAGAGTTAGTATTCCAGTATTTTTTACAGTATCATCTTAACTCACGAACAAGATCCTAACATGTAGCAGGTAAAACAGCCCAGATCTTTTAGGTCTACTTCAGCGGCAAGCATTTCCAGCAATACACCACTAAGGGACAGGACTGCAAGGTGTGTATTTCTTTTATCATATTGATCATTCAAATCTTTCTCTATCTTTTCTGTAACATCCAATTAATTGATATGTTGGGAAGTTGAACCTATTTCTTGTGTAGTACACTGAATTGCAAGAAAACCAGGGGTCCACTGTTGACTTCAGAAACTTCTTTGTACGAATTGAAGACAAAGGAAAATGCATCAAGGAATTTAAAGAAGCCATCACCTACAGATAGAAACAAACATGCATCCAGAACAGGGAAATACCATCCAGGTGCTGAAAGTGATAATCCTAATAGTGCATGTAGCGAGAAGAAAAAGATTAAAAAGCAAATAGTTTATAATACTACTCCAGTAAAAACCCCTGAAAGCAGTGAGAAGAAAGGGGTTAGAAGCCCTACCCGGATCACTAAAGTAACATCCAACAAAACTTCTACAAGTGATGATCAAAGTTCATCTCTGAAATCTGGTTCAGCAACTAAGGACACTTTTCCATTAATTGAGTCGCCAAAGGTTTTGATTTTGCTTTTCAATTCAGAGTTTGTATTGCTATATTTGGAATTGATTTTTTACATCATCATCGTAACTCACTAACAAGATCCTAACATGTAGCAGGTAAAACAGCCCAGATCTTTTAGGTCTACTTCAGCGGCAAGCATTTCCAGCAATACACCATTAAGGGACAGGGCTGCAAGGTGTGTATTTCTTTTATCATATTGATCATTCAAATCTCTCTCTATCTTTTCTGTATCATCCAATTAATTGATATGTTGGGAATTTGAACCTATTTCTTTACTTGTGTATACACTGAATTGCAAGAAAACCAGGGGTCTACTGTCGACTTCAGTAACTTCTTTGTACGAATTGAAGGCAACGGAAAATGCATCAAGGAATTTAAAGAAGCCGTCACCTAAAGATAGAAACAAACATGCATCCAGAACAGGGAAATACCTTCCAGGTGCTGAAAATGATAATCATTACTGTGCACGTAGCAAGAAGAAAAAGACTAAAAAGTAAATAGTTTATAATATTACTACTCCAGTAAAAACCCCTGAACGCAGTGAGAAGAAAGGGGTCAGAAGCCCTACCCGGATCACTAAACTAACATCCAACAAAACTTCTACAAGTGATAATCAAAGTTCATCTCTGAAATCTGGTTCAGCAACTAAGGACACTTTTTCAGCATGTTACCTCTTTGGTAAAACCCTAAGGAAAGATTTCTTGACACATCTTTCAGTGTTTTGCTCTAAAGTGAATAAACTTGCATTGTATGGAGGCCAGAAAGATTCTGCCAAACAGTCCAACATGGCCTTTAAACATGATAGCAATATAGGCAGTGAGGAGAAAGGCAAACAGAATCAAGATGAAAAGATTAAATGTTCATACGAACGATGCAGTATAAATAGCTCCAAGGATCAACAAGTCATGAAAAATAACATCATTGATGATACTGATAAGTGCAGTAAGTCAGGACCAACGGAAACAGGGGGGCTTCAATTGAGAAACAATAAAAATAATGCTGCAAAAAGTTGTTCAAAATCTGGTGTAAAGAAGGACAATTTGTCATCATCCAAGCAGCCAAAACTTAATGAGGAAGATTTTTCATCCCATACTGAAAATATGGTAAGTGATACATTGGGAAATATGCCGACAAACTTAAGTACTCTTCATGAGCATGAACATGATTATTTAGAGAAAATTGAGAACATAAAAGATTTAAGTGATCCTTTCCTTGAATTATCCTCTGAACCCATTCATTCCCATGACAAGGAAAATACTGCATATTCAGAAGATCCACAACTTGAGAAATATAAGGAAAGTTCAAAACATCTGGAAAAAGGGTTCACGAAACCACATAAGAAGTCATTTCATGAAAAGATATTCAGCCCAAGTAGCGGGAAAAAGAAGTAAGTCTCCCATTCCAAATTCTCATGTTATTTTGTGTTATTTTTAGCTTTAGGACTTCTTTACATAATATGCTGCCTCTCTAAATTCAGAAGAATTGATGGTGTGGAACGAAGGCATCCCACAAATAAGTATAGATGGAATGCAGGCCAGAAGGTAATGCCCTTTTATGTCCTGCAGCATCGTTCAAATATATAGCATAATACTCTAATCTGGTAGACTAGCGTAAATTTGAAATAGAATCAATAGGTGCCATCATAACCGAACAATAGAGGATTGGCCTTGACCCTTCCCCATAAACACATTACTTATGTACTGCTTGGTCTATCCAAAATGAACAATTGTTAATATTGGCCCCTGTCCACTTACGCACTCCATAGTTTTCAAGGGGGCATTTAAAGATTTTAATGTGCTGATTATTTTCGTTTAGTGAAGTATATCAAATTTTTGTTCTGGTATGTTGTTAGATGCATAGTAGAGTGGGGTATTCTTAGTTCAGTGACCAACAAAGCAAGTGACTGACTAACTTTTACAGGCACAATCTTGCCCCCCATCTCATCAACAGGTTTGTAAGTTGTCCCAGACTTCATCTTCTTCTAGCCAAGGCAGAAAGTCAACAACAACACCAAGGCAACCTTTTCGGTTCAGAACCTGGGTAATTCATCTCTTTATAGCCAAATATTTTATTGGATGTGCAAACAATAAGTCCCTGCATTTGATCTATTTTTGCATATTTGAAAGATTTTTTTTTGTTTCATGATGACAGGAAAGAGGTGCTCTCAGAGAAAACAGGAAACTGCAAAGATCTTCATGTGTTGATAATGTTGTGGCCTCTAAAGCTATATCTGCCAGATGTGTTTTCGTTCCCAAAATGTTGTGCCTAGATGAATAAGTATATCGTTTGTCTACCCCAGGATTGAGAGGCGGATAAACCTTAAACCCTAGATACTATTTGTTTAGTTCAAAACGGTTATATTAATGGTTTTTAATAATTTCTGAATTATAAATCAGAGAACACCCCGCTGCTGCTTCTTGCCATGGCAATGGATCCAATCTGTATGGTTTTATCAGGATGAAAGTCTTTGTCTCTGGCGTTATACTATCACCCTGAGTCATATGCATATGAATCAGATCTTTCCTGTTGCAGTATGTCGGAGGGAATTCATGACCATGACAAACCTGCCATGCTTTTATCAAATTGAATCATATGCATTATGTTGCAGTTAGTGAAAATTTATTACAAATCTGCTTATAGGATTTTGCTGTTGTCATCCTAATGTAGCTGCCTATCTCTTGACCCTTTCTTTCTGTAAAGGTCTGGGGCAAGATGAAATATTTGGGTTGGCTCATCATTGCTAGAGGTTTTTTGTATTATTTGATCAAATATTTAATTCATTCATTTATTTTTTTCAAGTCAGGTTCACCACACTGTTCAATAAATTCCTATTGTGCTGCTACACTCTGTGTTTTAGGGCTTCATGGTAATGCTGATGGCAATGGTCTTCAACAAAAGTAAAAATAAAACAATGGTTGTGCTCAGTAAAGGTATTTTATTATTATCTTACCAGTCTAAAAAATGTACATATTTTATATGCCATTGTTTATCAGATATCTTATTAATTTATTCTTATTGTTTAGTTGTCCATTGCATTCTTGTCAAAGTTTTTCACCTTAGCTATTTTGTAGGTACGTGCATCATTATTTGTGCGTCACAAATATATGTTCTCAACTTCTCATTATATTTTCAAGGATTGCACTCTGGTTATGAGCTTCTTGTATAATTTAATTTCTCATAAGTTGTACATTATTTCTTGTATAATTTAATTTCTCATAAGTTGTATATTATTTGTAGATATGAAAATAGGGAACTTGTTTTTCGAGAACAACTATGATGGAGCTTTCATTGCTTTTGTTAGAGCTCAACTATTATGGACACATAGGATAGGTCTTTTTAAAATTATGGATTTGAAACAATGAAGAATGGAGATGACACTGTTATTAGAGATTGTATATGATTGTGTTTGATGCTACTTTGTGATTGAAAGTTTGTGAAGATATAGGGGATGATTCTCTACCATTATGGATATGAATAACGAATAAAGCTACTAGGCACTTTGACTGCTTTGAAATATGCATGAATTTCTTGGGAGGATATTGTAGTGCTCCCTCCTAAAATTCCCTGCAATTTCTTTTAAGAAGGGTAAATTAATAATAAAGTAAGATTAAAATTAAAGTTTAACTGTTAATAGATATCAAGGGGCATGTGAAAAGCTATGTCCATTAAAAGAAAAAGGTATATAAGGAAGATCAAGCAAGGAGAAGGAAAACAATATGAATGGGAAACACCTTTTATTATCTAATTATTACTTCTTTATGGGATTGCAGTTCAATTTGAATTAAGGAAGAAACCCTTTAATGTTAGGAACTAGCACTTGCACGAGGAGGGGTGCAAGGGGTACGCCGATAGAGAAGTATATGTATGCATACATGATAATTTCTTTGTAGTCTTTATATAAGTTTGTAATAGAAGTTTGAAATTCCTACAAAAGATATTTTATTTATAAATATTTGAAACAAATATAATTTACTTTTGAATAACTAAAATAATTAAATAAATATTACAACTTAAAAATAACTAACATGTCCCAATATTTAAAAATACAGTGAAATAATTATGAAATAAGATTAAATAATTAACATATTTTGAAAAAGTAAAATAATTAAATAAATATTAAATAAATGATAATAAACACTTATAACCAATATTTTATAATAACTAACATGTCCCTCAATCTGTGCCACCATATCAGTGGTGGAAATGCCTACTATTCTTAATGTCACCCCTTCCCGTCCATTTTTGTTAGAATGGTTGATACGTGGAAGCAACAAAACTATCACCTCATGCGCCTTGCACAACCACATTCATGTATTATATCACCTATTAATGAAGCTTGTACACCTATTGTATAGTGGTTAAGGAATTGTAGAAAAATGGGTGAGAAGCAGGAGGGAAAAATCTGGGAGTCCAACTTGAAGGCCCAGAGATAAAAATTCAGAGAGTTTGTATTCAATGTGGCACAATGATCTGAACCCCTCACAACAATCACTTCTTGCACAGGCAGGTATACTTCCATTCTCGAAGGTTGTCACTTATAGAAGCGACACTGCTCTATGCAATGCTCTCATCGATTTCCTTGTCTACAGTTAATATTTTGTCAGAGAAAGCCATCTGTAGATTACAGAAGAGGAAATTCAACAAGTGGCTGGGATGCCTATTTTAGGTAAAGATGTCTCTCTTACTACAAATTCGACTAGGTTGAAATTATAGCGTGTCTTACCAAGTTTAAAATTGGGGCAAATAATTCAAGATTAATCTCCTCTAAAGATTATTTCATACATTCAAATTCCATTTAATATTAATGTCTGTTAAGTAACCACAAATGAGAAAACACATGAAAATAGAGCAAGAGTAAAAGGATTTTTGTTACCCCTCAAAAATATAGCCCTTACTGAATGAAACCTTAGAAAGGGCCTTCTTGTATTCCTCAATACATGAATCTCAAACTTCCAATGCGCTTCTGAAATGTTTGAGCATACACACCCTCATCGTTCTTCATTTGAAGCTCGCAAGGCTAAATTCCACAAAACACAGGAATGATGGCAGCCCCTGTTTTGAGGATGAGGTGGAGCTCCTTCAAGCACCAAACTGATTGTACATAATTGGGCAAGAATATGATAGTATGAACAGAGGCTAAGTGAATGGCTTCTTCTATTGCTTGAGGCATGTTTTCCCCAGCTTGGATTGAGTTCTTGTCGAAAAACACCTTGAATCCTTTGTTTTCGATAGATTATGAAAGATGAGGCTGGCTATACTTTCCTTCACATCTGGTCCTCTGTGGTTAAGAAATACATCATATCCTATCTTGGTGGGAAGCACTGAATAATGCACAAATGATTGATTGATTCCCATCAGATCTGCTCCTCCATGTTTAATAAACGCGCCAGTCTTGGTGAGAATCCTTGAAGAATGAACAAAAGATTGATTGATTCCCATCGCATCTGCTCCTCGATAGTGAAGCAATACAACATATACTATCTTGAAGCAAAGCCATGAGTGATGCACAAAGAATCGATTGTTTCTCATAACATCTGCTCTTCGGTGGTTAAGATATCTAGTGTTAGTGCATAGAGGAGATATTCGGCGATGAAGGGTGGAGATAAGTTCAAATCAAATCATAGGCGGTGGAGTAAATGCATATTTGATGGGGATTGTAAGTCACCTACAATATTTAAAGCTCACCTCACCAGACGACTTCAACTTCACATTTCATTGAAACCATTATCGGTTTTGTGGGAAATCTTCTAGTTTGCCGGCGTGAGACAGGTTTCCAGGTTTCCAGCACAAAGCTCCTACAATATATAGCCTATTGGCTAATTAAAGGATGAAATCCCTCTAAATTTCATTATTGAATTAGAGTATGAAAACTATTGATTCAGATCTGGGGAAATTTGACTAAAAGATTGCATGGAAGTTTCATGTGTTAGATAGTTAGAATTATTATCAAAGATCACAAGTGGTGGAGTAAATGCATATTTGATGGAGATTGTAAGTTGCCTACAATATTTAAAGCTCACCTCACCAGACGACTTCAACTTCACATTTCATTGAAACCATTATCGGTTTTGTGGGAAATTTTCTAGTTTGCCGGTGTGAGACAGGTTTCCAGGTTTCCAGCACAAAGCTCCTACAATATATAGCCTATCGACTAATTAAAGGATGAAATCCCTCTAAATTTCATTATTGAATTAGAGTATGAAAACTATTGATTCAGATCTGGGGAAATTTGACTAAAAGATTGCATGGAAGTTTCATGTGTTAGATAATTAGAATTGCTATCAAAGATCACAGGCGGTGGAGTAAATGCATATTTGATGGAGATTGTAAGTCACCTACAATATTTAAAGCTCACCTCACCAGACAACTTCAACTTCACATTTCATTGAAACCATTATCAGTTTTGTGGGAAATTTTTTGGTTTTCTGGTGTGAGATAGGTTTCCAAGTTTCCAGCACAAAGCTCCTACAATATATAGCCTATCAGCTAATAACTAGTGTACAATTTTGGATTCTTTTCAAAGATATTCCAATCAATTGTAATTCACTATAAATTGAAAGTTAACTTATTAGCCATTGCTAAAGACAAGTTTGAATTCATTGAGTAGAATTATAAGTATAATATATATAAATAATCAAACACAGTAACTGAAATTTTTTAAATCGATTTCATCCAAAAGCAATAAATATTAGTTGGTATGATTTTTCCATAGTCCATAGAGTAATAGGGAAAGCTTTTGGATCTAAAAACAAACACAATTGAATCCAAAAGCTTCATCTATTGCAATAAATATTATCTATTTATTTATCAATTGAGTAGAAATTATCATAATTGTGTGATTGGGGTTTGATATATACGAATATTTTTAAACGAGGCATCACAAATGGTATCAAAACTAGATCTTTCCAATAAGTGAAAGAGAAGTTAACCCTATGATGAAAAAATTTTATTCAATATAAGTGAAAAAACACATGAATATAGCAATTAGAGAGAGAACAACTCCTTTGGGGATAGTTCTTTCAAAAAAGTTTGAAAAAAAGCTCGATACAATGATAAACATGTTAGGTCAAATGCTCCACATGAAGCAAAATAATAGAAATGCTCCCACAAATTTGAGCAATAGAACATGATGAATTTTTGTTGGATTTGATGATAAATCTCTACATCCCACTTTCAATTGTAGAGAAGAACAAAAGTTTGAACCAAGGGTGTCGCCAAACAGAAAAGTTAGGTTAAAAAAATTGTGTTTAAACCCTCATAATTTGCAACCCACAACTTGTTCTTGGCTTTTTTACCTCTACAACCTGTGCTCGCTAAAAGGAGATCATTTTTTGCACTCTTAGTTTGTGATTCTTCACGAGGATGCCACCAAGATGTCAAAGAGGTCAAAGAGGTATGTATTTCTATTATTTTTGTTTCAAATTTGAATTAAATTATAGATTGAAATAAGTTTTTTGATTAAACATTGTTTAAATTTCCAGGAAATCAATCTCCACCTCTAAATATTGATAATTCACAATCACATATTCACAAAGACCCTCCCGAAAAAGAAGAACATTAAACCCCTCCCTCAATTCATAGGCATCCTATAGGAACTCAAGAAAATATTTTAAATCAAATAGAAAACAACAAAAAAGAGCTTGAAGAATTGATTGCCAAATTAACTGAACATGCTACAACCCACCCTCATAGGAGAGGCATTGCCAAATCCTATTGCTAAGGTGGTGGTGGGTGAGTTTTATTAGAGGAAGTTTCTTGATATGTTGGTAGATATTTATGCTAAGCACTTTGCCACTATATCTAATGTTTCCTTGAAGTGGGTTATGCAGCAAGGGCTTATGTATCCTATTGTTGGAATTAGGAATGTTGATCATTTGGAGGAGAGTTTGAAGGTTTTTGGGTTTGAATTAGACAAATAAAATCTACAAAAGATAGAGGAGGTGCAAAGGGAAAGCAGTGGGCCTATTGGTGATTGCTATGATATGGAGATATTTGACTGAATGGATGAGGTTGAGACTTAGCAACATTTGTATGCAAAGAATTTCTTCACTTATTGGACTATGATGAAAGAACATATGTTGTAGCATTTTTAGGATCTAAATAAAAACATTGTTGCTGTAAATATTCTCGAGCCTATATTAATAGGTGTTCTACATGCGCCCAAAAAACACATCGACACAAACACCACATGTTTAACTAGAATATTAATGATAAAGTGTAATGTCTTCAAGATAGTCAAACCAAGCAAAAGGTTCAACCATGCAAACATAATGATCAATTGGAGGTGTAATGCAATAAGAGTTACTCGTGTAATTGAAGTATGTACAACCCTCATCCACTAAACCTACATGCTTGCACACATATAGAACAAAGCATAGCTTACAATGCCAGGATATGTTTGAGAGTGCTTCATTAATTCAAATATTTTGAGAGCATCCTTGCAAAATCCAAGTTGTGTGTACCTTGCAATCATTACATTCCATGAGATGGCATCACTTTGGGGTATTTTCTCAAACAGTTCAGATGCTTTTTCTATGCTTTCACATTTTGCATACATGTCCACCAGGGCAATTGCAACTGCAAAGTCTAATAAAATTCCTCTATTATTTATCCTTTGATGCAACTAAAAGAGTTAAAAGCCAACCAACTCCACTCATATATATTGAGTCTCATTATTGAACAACTAGAACTATCCTCATTTAGTAATACTGAAACTTCCATATCAACAAAACAAAATATGGAGGAATCAATGAACATTTATTCTTACTATGATA
>VDFB02282067.1:0-111238 GCA_007258455.2 Sequoia sempervirens | reverse complement strand
AGGATAAATTTAAAGTTAGCCTAGTTGTAGTTAAGATCTACAGAAACCAGAGAAAATGTTATCTACAATGCATTGTGTTTATGCACCCTTATGTCCTTGTAGTGTTCTGACACTCTGCTACGATGATTTTTCTAGGTTTGTAGGTCTGATTTTTGGTTTTGGTATCTTTGTTTTTCGTGTTTTTGTGTTTTTGATGTTTGATGCCAATAATACTGATAATTTTAACAAGCGTATGCATATAATGGGAACTCAAATTAACTAAACTTCTATGATAACTCGAGTAAGACTCAATTTGATAGTCAAGAGGCTTTCTTCATTACATAAGAGAGTTCATAAGCTGAATAACTTACATTCATTTCAAATAAAGATACAACTTATGCCATAAATTTACTTATAGCCAAACAACACAGTGAATAGTGTTTGCTACAACACCAATGTAAGGAGCCTTGCAAATTTTGCTCTAAATTTTATGTATTGTTCCCTTTAGAATTTGACAAACCCCTGATGTATGAGCTGATTATATGTTATTATAATTTTATGTTGGTTGTTTGATTTGAAGGGAGCTCATTGTATGTTGTCAAAGATGTTGTTAAAGCTGCTCTGAGCTGAAGATAGACTTCAAAGTGATTCTTGTTAAGCAGATAATTAGTTCATACATAAAGCATTGCACATATGGTTGTAAGAAAATTCAGAGATAATGAATGCACACTTATAACTCAAATTCAGAGCGTAATCTCCAAACTAACGGTGAGTATTGAGAATAGTCTTAAGTACATTCCAGATTCCTTCATGACTTATCTAAATATTGAGCATGGCTGGTATACAGACCTCTCAGAAAGTAACAGCACAAAAAGGAAGTTTGTTTTCAATCTGTATTATGAATATCATTATATTGGGCTGCAAATATACCAATTGCAATAGTTGGCAGCAACTTGTGTCAATAGATATCTGATTTTAGTTAACCAGCTGCTCAAAAATCAGTCTCAGAACAATACAAACATGGGTATAATATTCATAGAAACATCATCATGCTGTAACAGCAGTATACATCAATATTTTCTGATAATATAGTCTTTCAAAACACACCAGCAGGTTCCAATATTTATTGACAATAGATAATGCTTCCCTAAGGCGTAGGAAAGCCCAAACAAGCTCAAAATACGCAAGGAAATGTATAGGGATACCCAAACCTGAGTGAGATGCTTGACATTACGTTGCACTCTGAAGAAGACGACTCAGCCATACCTAGATTTACTTGCAGTGACTGGAAGTCTTCCCTTGATATTCGAATTTCCTGGTAGATGATGTATTCAGCCTAATTCTAATAAACACCACCTCTTACAGCTTCCTAGCACGTCCACATCTCAGAAAATTGATAGAAGATGAAGCGCTTCTCTTTCTCTGAAACACGTCTCCTCCAATCTGCTCAATTTCTTCAATAGAACACCTGGAAACGACGTTTTCTACTCATAAGAAACACGTCTAGGGTTTCCTTAAGATCATATGCCTCCATTCTAACTGCTAGCGACTCACATACAGCTCTGGGATGATGCTAACTTCCAGAAATCAAAACTCACGAAGGAGCCAAATGATATTTCGTTTTTTCCTTTTCCCCAATCGATTCTCAAACTCATCTGCAACAGAACATAGCTTCGAATCCCTGCTAGGACTGATGTCTCACAGCCGAAACAGGTACTAGGGTTCAACCTCCACAGCCATGAAGGTTCGATACTTGTTTAGAGTAAAAATATTCATTCCCAACAAAAGTGCGAATGAATTCTTCTTTTTGCCTGTTTACTCATTTCTCTCCAAAGAAGTCCGATATAGTGACCCCTTTTCAATTCTAATCCAAAAGCATTTAATAACAAGCAGTCTCAAAGTTAAAACCACAGTCCCATATGAAATTCTTTTAGCTGAAACGGGGACTTTTCCATTGGAAGCGTCGGCGCTAATCCAGTTGATAAGCTATTTAAAAAAGGTTGAAAACATGGATAACCACCGGTGGCCTAAAATAGTTATGAAGGAGATGCTAGATCGTAGGAAGAAAACTTGGATGAAATAGAACCACAAGTGGATGAACAAGTGGGACATCAATCTGCATGACTGTCCTAGCACCAATAGTGAAATAAAAAGCTATGTTACTGAAAAATTCAGAACTGCCATGTGGACAAATCAGATTGGGTGAAAAAAAACATATTACATCAAAGAATTTAATCCGGCAAAAGATCATGGTGACTAAACCTATTTAGGTGCAGCTATTAAAGGGAAAGCAAGGATGTTAGTGGCACAATTGAGGACAAGATCGCATCACCTTAGGTGTGAGACCGGTAGGTGGAAGATACCCAAGGAAACTTGGGAAGAAAGAACTTGTATTTTCTGCAACAAGGGGGTTGTGGAAACAGAATGGCACTTCGTCATGGAGTGCACTGCTTACATGAATATCCGCACTCAGCATGGGAATTGTTTGAAAGTTGACAATATGCACCAGCTATTTGAGGAAGATAAGATTAATCAAACGGCTAGCCTTCTAGTCAAAATTAATGGCAGGAGATCCGACTTGGAAAAGAACATGAAGATAATTTAGGCCTGTTTTGTCTAGGTCCCATAGACTGTTTAGTCTCGTGGACGTCATTAAAATATTTCATTCATTCATTTAATTAGCTCATATAAAAATTTAAGTGACTTTGCAAAGTCCATTTCTTTTAAATATTCTCCTTAGTCACTTTTATAAAGTCACTTAGCAAATATAATTTAATTAATTATTTAATATTACCCTTGAGAGTATAGGTAATAATTAAACAATTAAATAAATGACTCCCTGATTTCATCAATTGCCTTCGGGAGTTAAAAGGCAATGAGGCATCCTAAGCGGCTAGCTGGGAGGGGACATTACAACCAAACCTCATTAGAATGCTCACACAAGCCGTAATACAAGTTTCTCCCACCAAGAGACGAATTGGAGGGCTTTTTAGGGTAAGGGCGCCCCTTTTGGAAGTGATTGCAGCCACTAAGAGGAGGCGTCTTTTTCCTTTATGCTGATTGAAACCCTCATGAAAGGGCGGTTGGCTGTAGGTGCAAATATCAGCTCCAAAATCTTCTAAAATGCGAACAGCTCTTTGGTAAATGAAAAAGGAGTCTATGGCAGTCCATAAACCACTCAAATAATGCTTGAGATAACCTTTAACAGAAAACTATGACTTCGAATGAAGCATCTAAACTCTGATCAGCAACCTTAAGATGGTATTTCACGCCCTCAAGTAGCTCGTACACGAACAACAAGCCCCCTCCAGGCTCACCCACTGTAGAAATCAGGAAACCCTAGTTTTCCCTCTCTCCCAAACTCCAAACTTACAAGCCAAGCAAACAAAATAACTCCATCATGAAGAGGGTTGAACTTTTCCTCTTTCTTTTATAGTTTCACATTGAAATCACTATTCATTAAAGTGAGTTACTATTCACTTAAGTTAGAACTTTTTTTCACTTTAGTAATGAATAGTAACTGAAAAATATAAAGTGACCCCTCCTTTTTAAAGACACATGGTCCCTAGGCCAAAGATGATGAAATAAAAGGTGACTATCATTAATTTAAGCACAAATATCACGCCAAATGCCATAATTCACCCCGTCACCATACTCCAAATATCAATACTGCAAATTCACGACCAAGTGCCCATTCAAGTGACCCTCTACACAAACCCATTAGCCTACGAGGATCGACATAATAGGCTAATCCACCAACTTTGATGCTCAAGAAAGAATGGGGACATTATAGTCTTGCTGCTGATTAAAAAAGATGGGAACATTAGTCCATTTTACTTTTACGCAAACATTAGCAAAAAGAGGGAGCTGCCCCTCCATAATTTGAAGAGCAGTCATTACGCACTGTGCATAGTTGTCCATTTCCAATAAGCACTCCAGAGGTGCTAATTGAAACGCCAACAATTTTTGGCGCCCACTATGGGGCAACGAGGCATAAAACTTCAAAGAAAAGCTAATGCTTTTATGTCACGGGAATGACTTTCTGGCGTCCTATTGCTCCAGTTGAACAGTCAAGTCTTGCTCCAACGACTCTCCAACCAAATCTCACATTCATTGAAGAAGAGCAATCGGACATCATCAATAGTCTGCACGTCTTCATCTTCGAGAACAGCACATCACCTGCTCAATGGAGAAACGCGGCTATTACTATGGACGAGGAAGAAGAAGAAAAGGTTGATCTTGTGTAATGTCCCCTTTTTAGCGTGACCATGACTGTGGATGGTTTAGCCTATTCCTAACCCTCGTAGGCTAGAGCAGATGGTTAGAGGGTCTTATTTGGCAGTATTCGGTATGGCTTCGCCTCCAGTGATCAGTGAGAGTTCAGGTCTAACCTTCGTTGGACTCAATTTGGCACACTTACTATTTATAGTAAGTGACTATTTCAGGACAGTCAGGGTTTCTATCTATAGCAGGGCACCTAAACAGGGTTCATTTGCAGTGTCAATCCTTTACGCCATTGGTTTGATCAGATAATGAGGGATTTACTATTTATAGTAAATCAGTGGTTGATAGAGAGGGACCCTTACTACTTTTAGTAAGGCAGTTGGATGCGCAGTGGATGCAGTGGTTAACTCCTTGGTTTAAACGGAATCAGGAAATAATGAGTATTTATGGAGTTATGTTATTTTAATTATTAATAAAGTAATACTTTATTAATAACTAAATATAAAGCGCAATTATAATGTGCAATGGGGCTATGACCCTCATTTAAGTGATTTTTAAAGTGACTAAGGAATAATTAAAATATTTAAATGTTATTATAAAGTTATAATGTAACTTTATAATAATAAAGTCACTTTAATTTTATAAAGTGCATTAAGTGAAAAAATTAAAGTGGGAAATATATCTTTTATCCCACATTGGCAAAGAAAGTGTTTGAGCTCTCACAAGAAAAGAATAAAAGGAACTTAAGAGCTCATTCTTTTGCATCCAGGAATTGTTATTTGAATTGAAGACTTTTGGTGGTGGAGAAGCTAGCTAGGGTTTCAGCCATTGGAGAACCTTTGGGGATGAAAACCCTCATTGGTTGAGCGATTTTGAGGTTGTGAGATGTCAACTGAATGATTGCCGATTGTGGGCTTTACTTCAGAAGTCCAATCTTGTACTCATTGCGAACTTAATGGCCTTGGGCCAAATTTGGTGAAAGAGATTACATATCAGCTTATTGAAGCACTTAGAGGAATTCAATATTGTCTTGAAGCTGCATATTACATTCTTGGAAGCAATGAATGAAGGCATTTCTATTAGCATGTTACTGTCATAATGCAGCAGATAGAAATCCCCACAATTTCACTCATACCAAGCTATGGAGGCATCGATTTTTCATGGGCATTTGAGCACTTCACTCCTTGATGCATGGCAATGAATTTTGGAGTGATTGGGAATCATTAAGGGCCACATTAATTTATTATTGAAGATTCAGGTCAAAACAAGGGCAGCTGGTAAAGAGAGTCGATTTGGGGCTGCAAAGGCTTACATTGCTTGGATATTGCTTGATTCATCATCTCCAAGTGAGTAGGAGTACAACACATGGCTTGAAAAGTCTACAAATTAAGCCTATGTTATAACAATGTTTAAAAGTTGTCTCCTCCTCAGTTGAAAAGTTGTTGATGCAGGTTGTTGATGTGGAGGGTGTGCTTTGTCTTTTTCTCTATTTATGCCTTATGTCTTGAAATTTTGAAAACATGTGAAGATGAAGCAAAAGATATATTTGGTTAATTGTACAATCATCTTCTTCAGCATGATGCCTTTTGGAAGGTCAGAGGACCTTTTTCAACAAGGGGAATATTCAGTTTTGAAAAGGAACAACTGTCTCCCTCAGTGTGCACTTTCCTAGGGACGTGGAGAACATTCTTCAAGGGCTTGATGGTGACTGTTTTGAGATATTCCCTCATAATTGGTTGAGGTTTTTACTTTTGTAACTATATGTCAAATGAAAATGTGACATGTGTACATGGCCAGATGCTTGTTGTTCCCTTGTTTTATATAATGGGATGTCACGGCCATTTGAGCAGGTTGTTGATTGATCTCTCAGAGAAATTTTGTAATTGAAGGCACAGAGAATAGAAGTCGAGTCTTTATTTAGGGTATTGAGTCTTTATTTTCTGCAAATTTTAATGTTGTATAACAATACTAGCATTTGAATAGAAGAATGGCATGGTTTTGAAGCCAGTTCTCTCCTATTGTACTCTTTGCATGAACTATCAATGAAATTTGATCAAGGATCCTTCATTTGGTCTTCATTGTCTTTCCAATAAATGTATGCTTTTATCAATCTTCAAATTCAAAGAATTAGTTAAAATACTTTGATGGAAGTATAGGTCTATGCATGTGTGTGCAGGGATTTGATAAGTAGTTTTGGTTAAGGATATCTGAGTGCAATATTGTAAAAGCTCAATGATGTTAGGATTTAAATGTTGTTATGCATCATGATTTGTATTGAATTTAACTCCATGCCATAGGTTAAGGCACTGGTCTAGGATTTGTGTCTGTGTTTCATCTTCTTGATCTTTCACAAACAAATACATTCAAAATCATTAAATCTTTAATCTATGTTTGGAAATGTATGCTGGATTGAAGTTTTATGAGATGTCCCCCTGGGGTTTCAAATCTGATTTTCTTGTTTTTGTTTGTATTCTGATTTTTTTGGGTTTTGCTGGAAATGGTGTCAGAAATTGAAAGAAATTGCAAAAATACAATAACAAAATGGAAATTGCATAAATGAAAGAGAACCTAGTAATATTTATTGATTCAAAACACAATCAAAACATTACCATTTTCTGATTGTAACTGCTACAGGTCTGATTTATTATTGGCTCAATCCCTAGGCGCCAAACAGTGGTTTGGTCAACTTCACACTCGAAAATGGTTGCAGATCTGCTGATTGGCCCTATACGCCTTAATTTTGACTATTTCCAATCTCCAAAAAGGGGCGTTTAGCTTCAAGAATTCCCATGTCCCTCTCTCATAGCTGTACAGCCTCCTATGGACTCCCACATGCCTCAAAAGGGTGTCATCCTGCTGCATTGGAAACCTGACTGGGTGTTTAGACTGTACGGCCTACAATCATGACCAATCTGCCCTTGTACGGCCTGCAAATGTTGGTCTCTATCATGCTAGGTGTTGTACCCCAAAATTAAAATTTTTGTTACACTTAGACATTTTGAAGAAATGAGTAAAAGTCTTGTCAAATCAGTCAAAAAGGTCAAAATTTGGGTGTGCGTGTCTTGCATGGAGGGTTGAAACACAAATTTCTCAATTTCTGACGATCTGGATCTGCTAAGAGCAGCTTAACCTACAAAACCCAGATCTCAGTTTTTCATCCCTAAATTTTAGGAAAACTGCTATTTTTAGAAATTTTCTCGAAATAGTAAAGTTTTCTGGGTTTTTCTGGGTTTCTTCAAACGGATACCGCAAAATTTTCTAAAAATAGAAAATTTCTAAAAATAGAAAGTTGGTCCGATTGTCCGAACCGATTTTGATTGGCTCAAAATGTGTCCGTATTAGGTCAGTGCGTCAATCTTAAAATAATCAGTTTTGCCCTACTGGGTCTATTCAACTTTTTCAGAAGCATATCTGGAGTTCCGAGGTCATCAATGGAGGTCATCCGACTGCCAGGCGTTAATTTCAGCATTCAAATTTCCGGCAGAAGGTGAAACAGCGAACATGCACGAAGAACGAGAAAGAAAATTGGAAAATCATGAAAATTTTCTAAGTCTGGTGAATTTGGGCGCCCCAGTTGAAGGAAGGCGCCCACCTTTTTAGGGCACCAGATGAAGGAATTAGGGTTTGAATCTCAAATGGAAGTTGCTCAGTTTTCAGTTAGCTTCGCGATGGATATCCCCGTCAGAGCATCCGACAATCCAGTCTCCAGCAAATTTAAGTCAAAGTGGAAGGTATAAAATGAAGATCTGAAACTTGAAGATGAATAAATTGAAAATTTTTCTAAGTCTGGTGAAACTGGGCGCCCTAAGAAGAGAAAGGCGCCCAACTTTTCAAGGGTGCAAACAGATGAATTTGCAGTCAAAGCTATAACGGGAGGTCTTCTGAATTCAACTGGCTTTCCAGCGAGACACTCGGCACGTCAATCGGAGTTCGCAGTCACCAGATACGAAGAGTTAAAAGTAGGGTCCGACAAAGGCTGAGAACCAAAGTTCAGAAGCAAACACAGAAAATCAAAAAATAAAACTAACACTGGTGAAAGTGGGCGCCCCCCTTGAAGAAAGGCGCCCAAACTTTTGGAAGCCTCAAAGATACTTTTTGGCAGAAGTGTCTCCAAAAGACCCCTCTTCATTCTCCGTCAGCTTCGCGATGAGCACAAACATTCAGCATTCCGACGTCCGAAGCTCAAGATTTAACAAGATCATCCGTGGAAGAGAAGTTAATGAAGGACTTGGAAATCAGAAAAAATGGCTAACACTGAAGAAGTTGGGCGCCCCTAGAAGGAAAAGCCTCCCGTGAATTCGGAGGTCGAAATCAAGTTTTTAGCCGGAGGTGCCTCCAGAACGTCTTTTTCAGAATCAGTCAGGCTTCGCCGTGAATCACCCAGCTCGTCTGTCGGGTTGATCTGTCAACGGGAAATCAGAGGCGAAGTGGCATGTTAAAATGGAGGAAAGTTAAAAAAAGTTGAAATTTTGACTAAGTCTGGTGAAGTTGAGCGCCCCTCTTGAAGAAAGGCGCCCAAATCTTCATGCCTTAGAAATTTTTGAAGAAATTTTTGAAGAGGAAGATGGCGTCCAAATCCAAGAAGCTAAGTTTTAGGGTTTTGAAATAAAAGCAGAAAAGAAAGCAAAACCTAAATCAGACCCTAAGTCTATTTAACACCTCTTTTCAATGTATTTTTCATTATTTTTGCAGGTAGCATCCAGAGGAGAAAGTTGGAGCAGCAAGTTTGAGAAATTTTTGTGATTAAAGAATTCATAGTTGCTGGTTTTACATCAGATTTTTCAGACCAGCAAGCATAAACCCTTGCTTTTTCAAGCTTTTTGTTCCAGAAGATCAAGTTTTTCAAGCAGAAGGCCAAGGCTTTCAATTTTTCAGTCATCTGGGTCTTTTTGCCTCCACCTTCTGAAGAATTTTTCAAGAAACTTCATCAAGTTGCAGCAAGTGCTTTTATCTTGCATGTCAGTGAAAACCTCAGAGCATTCATATTTCAACCATCTGGGTCCTTTCCAATCAGTCTTCTGAAGAAAACCCATATCGCAGTTTTTTTTGAAAACCTAGGGTTGGCTGCTTTTTTGATCAAGCGTCAGGGTTTTGCAAATCCAATCAACTGGGTCCATTTCTAATGATATTCTGAACAAAACCCAGATGCCAGCTTTTTTCAGGAAAAATTGAAGAAATTAGGGTTTGCTGCTTTTTCAGTCAAAATTTAAGATTTTCGAAAACGGACGATCTGGGTTATCTTGCATTGATATTCTGAACAAAACCCAGATGCCAGCTTTTTTCAGGAAAAATTGAAGAAATTAGGGTTTGCTGCTTTTTCAGTCAAAATTTAAGATTTTCGAAAACGGACGATCTGGGTTATCTTGCATTGATATTCTGAACAAAACCCATATCTCAGAAAAAATTCTCAAAAAATTCGTCCGTTGAAGCATAAAAATCAGCATTCTAAAAATAGAAATTGCACAAGACTTGTCTGAACCAAGGCGAGTTTACAGTTGTTCTTCAAGTTTTCTGAAATGGAGTACACTCCTAATGTTTTCAAGTCCGAATCAGCTCTCTTTCATAATTACATCAAAACAGCTGAGACAGACTTGCATCATGTTAAGCCGGTGTTCGATCTATATCCCTTGGAGAGAGCAGGCAACATTTCAATCAAGAACCTGGGTCATTCTGGACTCCTCGCAGCAGCGTCTATTCCTATATCAGTTCAGAGCCTTGAGTTCGTAATCGCTTGCATTAAGCATTACAACCCGGCTACTAGGGAGATCCAGTCAGCGGATGGCAGGTTGATTTGCAGTCTAAAGCCTGACATGGTCGAAAGGTGTTTTTCCATTCCCCCATGGCCTGAAAGTGTAACTCTTTCGAGGGATGAATGTGAAAAGATGTGGAACATGCATAAGGACAAATACAGCAAGAAGATTGCGCAGAGATGGATGAAAGAAAAACATAAGACATTGCCCAAGAATGTCGGGCGAGGAGAGTTCAAGGACGAGGTTGCCATCATCATCACTTTGCTCAACAGGGTCACTGGTTCAGCAGATGCCACCAAGTTCCAACCTTGGATGTTTTATGCCATACCTCACATTATGAAAAAGACTGAGTTTTATGATTGGCCTACTTTGATAAGTGACTGCCTACATCAGCAAATAACAGAATATTTTCAGTTTCATGTATTCCACATGGTGTCATATCTAGTCTATTTGGTGGCCTATCAAGGTCAATTCAGAGGATTGAACACCGAGGGGTCATTGAGCGTTCAACACATATATAACTATTATCCCCAGTTGGAATTCACAAAGTCGTTGCACCACTACAAAAGGGTGAACGAGGCATTCTTGATGTACACGGTGCGTGACTTAGACAATGAATTGCACGTCCGCATCTCTTCAGTTGCCAGGGCAGCAATGGCGAATGGGCAGATTGGTTTATACAGTTTCCTACCTTTACCTATCTCAGGGTTTATGGTTATTCAGGTGCCCCGCTCATGTTGCCAAGGTATCCGTCAGACGAGGTCATCTTCATGGAATTCTTGAGGCAAGCTCACGGTGTTCATATAGTCTTGAGAAATAGAAAGAAACCCTCTCTTCACTTTCCATTAGGGTTGGGTATTTATACATGCAGGACCGCTACAGATGCCAAGACAATTGGAGAAGAGCTAGATAAATTTGGTCTGAAATCCTACAGTGAGAGGCGGTCATTTGACCCTCATGGTGTCTACGCTGGCCGGTTGGAGAAGAACTACAATCACATACCCGCACTTGAAGATTTTTGGGCTAACTGTGCAGATGAGTTTGAAGTGCGAAGGCGTAGTTACAGCAGGTTGACTCTCCATCAGATGAAAGACTGTTTGAATGAAGACATTGAAGGACTCTCCGATGATGATGAAGATGTGCTTCTACCAATGTACACTCAGAAAAGAATCGAGGATCAGCCTCTTCCACAAGTTAATTGGGCAAACAAGGAATCTCTTTCAGTTGAAGACAGAACAAAACAAGTTGTGGAGTATAGTAAGGTTTTCCTAGTGCTTAAAAGGAAGAACTCTATTCCAGTAGCAGAGCCGCCAAGGATAATTCCCTCTTCTTCCACAGCACAGTCAAAAGGAAAGGGTAAAAGTCAGTCTCAAGATGGCATCAAAGGCAGTAGATCGAATAAAAATGTAAGAAGAAGGATGGATTTCTCAGGCATAGTCATACAGGAACAGCCTACAGTTGATTCAGAAGTTCCTCTTGACGAGCCCATACCTCAGAATGAAGCAGAGGAGCCGCCTTCAACACATGTTCCTGTACCTTTGACGGGTTCGTCACCAATTCACATTGATCTTGATATCGAAGATGATGAAGAGATTGCAGCAGTACCTCCTAAGGAAGTTAGTAAAGATACTACGGTGTCTTGGCTTGAGAACTCCTTAGGAAGGGTTAGGAGAAGGCCTTCATATCAAGTGAGTGTCGATGATCTCGATAACATCTATCAGGAACCTCCTAAGAAGAAGGCAAAGAAGCAAGTTCATTTTGATAGGAATCCTGATAACGAGATTGTCATAGAGACTGCAGTGCCCCCAGAAGATAAGAATAGGGATGAGGTGAACATGGATGATTTTGTCATGGTCAAGGCTAATCTCGGTAGAAATACCAGACATGCAGATTTGAGTCTCTTCAAAGTTGTATCTGAAAACCTTCATGAAAGAGTGCTAAAAGACGGAGAAGACAAGGCAGCCCTCAAGGCTGAAAATCAGCAGCTTAAGCTTTTCATTTCTAACCTTGCTCGTGGTTCCTCACAGGCAACTCAGTTGCTGCCCCAGGTCTTAGAGACACCAGCTGATCATCATCAGTTAAGACAGCTGGTCATATGTGGGAAAGAGACTCAGGAGTGGATCGAGAGCTTCATTGTCAGAGGAAAGGAGATCTTGGCTCAGATGTTCCAGTTGAGAGAAAACGCTCATGAACTTCGTCAAGGCATCCAAGGATTTGAACAAACATTGGCTGAAGTAAAACCTAGGCATGAGATTATCATTGCTGATTTAGACACAGCCTACGGTTCAGCGGTTTCAAAGGAGCACAAAAGGCAAATCCTTGCTTGGAGAGAGCGTCATGTTTTCAAAATTAAAACTTATGAGAGAATATCTGAAGAATTCATCACCTACAGACAAAGGGTGGTTGAAGCTCTCCTTTTCATCAGCGAATTTGTCATAGAGATCCCCTCTCAGTACAGTCTTGAGGATGGTTCTTACGTCGGGCTTGAGGAGGTGCAAAATCAGTTCCAGAATGTTGTTCATAGTTGCAGCCCAGTTGGTGGAAGGATAGGTCATGTTTCAATGATGTCAGCAAAGTTCAATAAAGCGGCCAATGAGATTGAAGATTTCCAGAGATCTATTGCAGATGCCGAAGATATTCTTGAAAAGCGGTGTTTTGCTGTTGATGGTATAGATGCACCGAACCGGGACACAATCTCAGACTTCCTAGCGGATGTGATCGAGCTTTAAAGCAGCTTTCTTCTAGAAGCTTTCTTTCCCGCTTTCTTTCTATTCTTGGAATAATCCTTATCCATTCTTTGAGGATAGAAAGAAGATAAGTTGTAATAGTTGGCAGTTCCCGCTTTTTCTGCTTTTAGGGTTTCTTCTTTCTAGATTTAGTAATAAAGCTTGCTTGCTGAGCAAGCCCTAGATTGTGAAAGCAAGGAGATTTTAGGGTTCCCTACTCCTCTGCTTCTCTATAAATAAGAGCCTTTGCTCATTTATTTTCTTTAACCGTGCTAGTGAGAACAAAACGCTGAGCCTATTGTGCCTTCTATTTGTTGCTCAAGTATTGTTCATTTGTATTGTGATAAGCAAATTGTTGAGCCTCTTTAGCCAACAAGGAGTTAGTAAGATTGCTGTTTTCTATTGTGTTAAGAATAAGTTTGCAAGCCTCCTTAGCTGCAATTTCTTGTTCAAGGCATGTTAGAAGGGAGTTTTTGTTTCAGAGATTTGAGTAATGAAATCATGAGCCTCTTTTGCCTTGGTCTAAAATCTCAGATTTCCGTTATCTATGTTATGCTTTTATGATCTTTATTTCAGCTTACAGTGAAGTGTGTAGTTGTTTGTTGGGAGAGAGATTGTTAAAGTATTTTTGTCAGAAAATCTGCCTTGTTAATTTCTAACTTCTCTTGCTCTGCTATTACTTGAGAGGTTAGGAACGTCTTTAGTTTAAGTTAGTCGTAGTTGAACTTCTTATCAGAAAATCTCAGCTACGGCGTTTGTGTTTAAAAAACCTTGTGCTCTAAGCTGATCCAAAAAGATAGGCAACTTAGTTTTAGTTTACTTTCTTTCAAACACCATCAGCAAGAGGGAGCTTCCCCTCCTAATTTGAAGAGCAGTTTATCTGTGCATAGCTGTCCATTTTCAAATCCGCATTCCAGAGGTGCAAATTTAAACGCCAACACTAGGCAAGAGTGCAAAATGATAAACTCCCACATGCCAAGTAGGGAATGTGCAACTACTAATTTGACCTCTGTCTTAGTTCTAATCTGCAATTTACTTATTGAAAACCTTATTTATTCTTCCTGTATCTTGTGAAATGCTTTGATAATGATCTCTAATGGTGATCATTCAATCGAGAACCCTTGGGCGATCTTACACACCTGTAGATTCTGTCATATCCAAGGGTTTTCATCCTCTAGTTAGCTTGAAACTTCATACCTACAAACCCTATTGCTAAGCTTTTTGTTTGTAAATGATTTTCTTCTTTTCTTTTTATCCTTCTCCAAACCCTACGCCCTAATCTTGGCATTTTCACTTTTAAATGAAATATCAATTATTGCCTTCTCAAAATCCCACGCCCTTTTGGCCTTTTGCACATTAAATTTAATATTTTCTTTTTCGAAAGATGTGCCTTTTAAATTGAAATCATAAAATAACTTAAAATATAATCTTTTAAAATTAAAGTTACTTTATCCCCTTATAACGCCAAATTATAAAGTACTTAATTAAAAGTTACTTTATAAAAATTAAATTACAAAGTCACTTTAATAATATAACATTATTAAAGTAATTCGACTTTAGTAATTTAATTAAAGTGCCCACTCTCGACCAAAACTGACAATAATCCCCTGAGAGTGCCTCGGACACAAAACCTCCCTACAGGCGTGAAACCACTAAACCTGGTATAACTTGCTATAAATATCAAGTATGAATGATGAGCTCGGAACTGCCTTCAAAAGGCTTGCCAACCAACTGGAATTGAGCTAAATGTACAGGAATGAAATGCAAGCCTGCTAAAGACCTTGAATCCCCTCCATAGGAGCCCCCTGAACATCTTGTCATCCTATGGGGACTGCAGTAATAGGCTAACCCTAACTCCCAAACCACTGTCGAAAGAGGGGACATTAGATTTGACCACATTCTACTACTGTTGAAATGTTAAATGCTTAATATATTGCCAAATCTTTGCATTTCTATAATTGTCAAGCAATTATATGTAGAACATATCTATTAATTTACAATGTATGAGGTAAATTGGCACAAGAGTATCTTAATTGCATTGTAGGGATCACCCTCCCGAGTTTTGTTGAGCCCAAAGTGTAGAGGGAAAGTTATTGCAACTTTCAGCTATTGGTTGGCCAATCCCTCCAAATAGCTAACCATTGGAATTGGCAAAATCCATAGGTTATCTATGAGATCAGCTTGGTATTTAAAAAACACCAACACAACTCTCCACTTCTCCCAAAATGCGAAAAAGATCATCCTTTGAGTGAGGTAGGTGTTCAAGTTCCTTTCCTGCTTTGTAGAGCTTCTTTGCCAATTCTTCATCACTAAATAATGCCATGATTCACAACTACTAAAACTGATATGAAATTGCAACTACTCAAGATTCTATCATGCAAGTGCTAATCACTAAAAATCTACACTAGAGATTAAACACCAACAGGCTAGCAAGACCACCAGTTGTGATACCACTATAATATCCTGAAAGGAATATTTTATAAATTTTTGCAATTGTCATAAATAATCATGCATGCACTAATATTACTGTATTGTGCTTATCAAAATTTCTTAAATAACCTTGCAAATCTTCCAATCCTAACTTAAAATTTTCATCAAACTATTGGTGGACAACTAAAGTTATATGTATTTCAACAAAATACCATAAATAAAAACTATAGAATTAATTCCCACAAATCTGAATGTTTATATCAATACAATTGTATTTCTGATCATAATGAGCATATACGAACAGCTGATGTGTATGCAGACATGAAACAACATCAGCTGAATGGGTGAGCTTTTTCTTCAACGGTATCCAACTATGAATTCTGACCAAGCCAAAATAACATTAAGTTCTCAAAATATCAAACTTAATTAAAATTGGTGCTTTCCAAAAATAGTAAACTTCTCCAAGAAGTGTGGAGTGCATCCAGAAAGTACCGTTGGACTCAACTTGATTTCCTGAACTCATTGCCACTGTCAAAATTCTTTTCCAATGAAGTTGGTACTCTCTAAGATTCTTGAAACTTTCTAAGAATATTGGAATGGACCAAAAATGGATATTACACTCAACCCTAGAATGATGAACCACAATAATAAATGGTGTGAAAATCAACAAATGCCCTAATTATTTAATCTTCTGCAATTAATTCCTCAAACAATCTTCAACAAATCAGCACAATTGTGATTCCTAAGTGGAATCACCTCTAATGGATGAGAGGGTTGTCATGCTCAAATTGAAATATAGAAACCAAAAGGGTTTCATTCTACCAATCTCCCACACCTAGGATTTTCATCTTTGAATGCTTCAATATTCAAAATGGAAGGAATAACAAAATGACAAATTTAGATGATTTGCTTTGAGCAAATGACTTTCTTTTATAGTTGTCTTTTTGGACCCTTCATTTGATTTATTTTTCCCTCCAAGCATTAAAAATACTTTTGAATTACAAAAAGTACTTTTTAAATTACATACGATTTTTAAATATTAAATAGGCCCTATAATAATATTTAAGTTGTCCTTTTGAAAATAAATAGTTTGGGCCACTTAAAATGCTATTATTATTTTCCTTATTTCATCCCTTAGCCTATGAGAAATAAAAAATAGGCTACAGGTCATCAATTAATTCCTTTAGTTCTAAAAAGAAGACATGACACAAGGCTAGATGGAAATGGACATACACCACAATATTTATATTAATTGGTTCTTTAGCAGAACATAACTTAGACTATAATTTTATTCTATTGCTACAAAAGTAAAAAGACAATTTGAACATGACAATCAAAACATCTTATGTATATATTCTATAATACATTTTTGCAAATTCTTATGAGAATTTTGATTTTTATTGGAAACAAATGTATAGCCTAATGTAAAATCAAGGCAGAACCATCAAATAAACAATAAAATCAAAGTGGATGAAGTTCAAAATGACCTTCCAAACAGCGCTCAGTTCTTATGTAACATTCTGTGGCAGCTGACTTGTTCCTAATATTTAGCTGCAAGAAAATAAAAAAAACTCTAAACATGATTTTCTTACATATTTTTAAATACCAAATAAGATACAGCTAAAACAATTCAAAAAATTATTTTTTCTAGCAAACAATGTACCCAACACAAAAGTGAAGTTCTAAGTTACACTACATATAATAGCATTTTTATTTTGTCGGAAGCAATTGTGACAAGCATAAGAAAAAAAATTGTCATGCAGGAAGATAAATAAATTTTGGTACTTCTTTGAAACATTTGTCGATAACTACTAATAGTTCATCAAATGTTTTTGACAAATCTTACTAATTCCTTTGGGACATGTATTTCCTAGAAGGGATACTTTCATTATGTGATCTCTCATTTGCATCATAGAGAGAGTGACTATCTCGTAAAAATTGATAATTCTACAACTGATAAACAGAAAATTGTGTATCAAAACATCACAGGTTCTATAAAAAATATATTTTAATGCAACATTGTGACTGCTATGTCGATTATCGGCAATATTGTTCTTGTAATGAGCAACCGTCCTCCTCTCGGATAAATCAGTTCATTGAACTTTATATTCTGGGGTATAATTTCATGTGAGGAAGCCTCACATGGTTTGAATGGAGTGTGTAATACATTATAGGCTTTGCCAAATTGTTTTGTCCCTATTGTTGTTTGGACGATGATGAATGTGGGTAACTACAGTGGTGGTTTTCAAATTATAGACAAAAGGATATGTTAGCGTAATAATTAGCACCTCTGGAGTACAAATTGGTACGGACAGCTATGCACACTACGCAATGAGTGCTCTTCAAATTAGGAGGGGAAGCTCCCTCGTTGTGCCAGACAAAAGTGCTTGAAAAGGGAAATAAACTAAACTATATCCTGTCTTTTTGTCTCAGCTGTAAGAGGTACAAGGCTTTCAAAAAAAACTATATACGTTGCAGTTAAGTATTTTCTGGTTTCGCAGATCATTAACTACAACTAAGCTAGCTACTTTAAATCTATCCAATTTCCTCAAGAAAACAGAGCATGAGGAAATGGAGCAGAAATGATTATCAGACGATAAACCGGGTAGAGACTCACAACATGAAGGCAAGGTGGCATGACTATCTACTTGTCTGAATAGGCTTATTACTCACACACATCACACGATAAACTAAGTACAGATTCTCAACTTGAAAGCAAGGTGGCACAACTATCATCTCAATATGAACAAGTTTATTGAACGCAATACATGAAGGATAGCCAACTAGGACAGCAAATTGCATAGGCGAGACACGCATACAATCTACGATCAAACTAGCCACTATATCTAACTAAGGCAAGAATTCACCATCATAATTGCATGAAACCCAAGTGGCATAACAATTCATTATCACAATAAATACTCATGAACAGATACAGAACGAGCAATATTACAGGCAAGGTAGGCACAAAAAATATATTCCTCTCTCATGCAAAAGTTCTTGAACAAATACAATAATAGCAATACTACAGGAAAGGTAGGCACAGCACGTATGCTATCAAGCAAAAGTTAATTACACATGAGCAAAAACTCTTATTTATAGACATCAAAGGTGTAGGGAACCCTAAAATCACCTTGAGTCAACTACAGTCTTGCAATGCATGCAAGATTTTATTGCTAAAACCTAACAAAGCAAACTATACAGTTAACTGGAAAATTACCATCAGTTAACCGGTACATCTAATCTAAATGGACAATGTGCAAGCATGCACGTCCTTATTGACAGAAAAGTTAACTGGAACCCTACCATCAGTTAACTGAAACCCTAAATGTTACTACAAGTCCTACAAGATATCTCCGAGGATAAAGATAGACATGTGTGGACCCCGCAAAGAGAATTAAAGATGAAAGTCGAGTTCTAATTGCATGCTCCGGATTCTGTCCTCGCAGACAACTACAGGTTCTAACTGACTGATCACTAGCTGATATCTTAAACAATCAACCTCTCCACAAGGTTGTTGACTGCATCACCATCTGGAGATCGTCACATGCCTTAACTGACAATTCACTGCTTATTAGCAACTTGAGCAATCTTGGAAATCTTTACACACTCAAACTAGCATTTCATTGACTTATAACTTTGGCAGCTCCGTAACTGAAGTGATGGCCACTATCTCTTCTGCAGCTTGATGTCTCTAACGCTTTTCCTTATTCTTCTCAACGAAAAAGTGTTGCATGATGAAACCATGAAGCTTGACGGCAAACACTCTGGTTGCAAGAAATACACACAAACTTGCTACACACGCAGAATTCCAACGGTCCACCCCACGTCTACGCCTATCAAATAGTCTGAATCAACCCCTAGATGCGCTTCACCTTCATTGTCAACTATTCTTATGAGAACATCAATTAAGACAGATTTGGTCTTGAATTCAGTCTCGTTGAACCGCCTTCTGAAAAACTTGCCAGTTGACCGTGAACACGGCTATGTTCTGACAACTTTCTCTGGAAAGCTAAAATGGCTCCTGGTGAGGCTAAAAATAGCCTGTCGGAGGATAATTTTCAACAAAAATTCTGAGACGTGGGTTTTGTCCGGAAAATGATTCTAAGACAACCCACAACGTCAGAATTGCGAAAAACATCGTTTAGCTTGACATGCAAAGATTTTTCAGTTGCGAATTGTAGGGGTTTTCAGAGCTTCCCGAGGCAATTTTTCTTGAGAAAATCTAGAACATGGGTTTTGTGCACAACGGAATTCTGAACAAACCCAGATGATGCGATTTTCAAAAAGATGAAATTTTGGCCCACATGCAAAGAAATCTTCATAAAAAAGCACAGAGCATCAGAATGAAGGCTACGGGAAAATTTTCCCAAAAAAATCTAAGGGTTTTGCTGCTGATGTTGAAATATGTGAACCCAGATGGTCAGATTCTGAATATTTTGTTGTTTTCTTTGACATTCGAAGAAATCTAAGATGAGAAATAGAAGAAATAAGACAGAAGATAGAAGGTTTTGTTTGTTCTACTTCTGTAGAATTCGCCTATCTCTGACTTGGATTTGATGTAACCTGCATCCAAATTGAAAACAAAGTCTAGAATCGCCTTCTCCTCGGTAATCTAAATCCGATGCCACGAAAAATACTGAAATCTGACACTTGTAGCACCTCGAATCTGCAAATGCATGAAGAAATCGCCATGTTTTGAACTCTGAATGGTACGACTTGCTCAAGAATGAAGAAATAAGGACAACTTTTGTCTTTAAATAAATAAAATTCATTTAAAATTCGTCCATCTTCTCAAACTCAAAGCGCACCTCTATATTTGGCAGTTAACTGAGCCTCAAATTAGGGAATATGCTTAACTAAGCCTTCAAAATGGATGCCTAGAATGTGATTCGCTGTGAACTAAAGCTTAAAACGCATTAAAATGATGCTTTAATGGAGCACCACCTTTAACTTTAGTTGAACTGCCCATGCAAATCAGTTAAGACTAGTGCATGTACTCCAGTTAGCTTTGCATGCAACATGCAAATCAGTTAACTTAACATGCAAACGCATGCAACTGAAGAAGATTTGAAGTCTAAAAATAGCAACTCAAATTGAACTTTAGTGTTCTCGGCATCTAACCCAAAAATCGTTCAGTTGAACTGAAGTTTGAACTCCAGTTAGGGCGCACCATTCAACTTCTTTCGAAAAATCAACTTTGACCTCTCTAGGCGTTTTCTTCACTTAGCTAATTTTGATGAAAATTTAGATTTTGACCTCCACCGAAGCCTCTATTCGCACACTGATTCCGGATGACTGGCAAGCCTGATTGACTGGCTGATGATTGCAACAGATAGTAGAGTTGAAACTGACGAGATCATCCCTTGGGTCTGAAACCACGAAAATTAGATCTAAAGCCTAAAAAATCCAAGCGCCCCTAGCCTCCAAGCTCGCTTTTGCCCTCAAACTACCATTTTTTCGTCATTTTCATCTTACGAAGGTAAACTTGATTCCCTCGTATCTCACATTCAGTGAACTTTCAGAGTTGACGAACTAGTGCAACGCGAAGCTGAAACCATTCCGCAAAACAACTGCAAAGGAACATTTCTCCTAAACACCTTATCTGAGGGGTGAAAAATCCAAGCGCCCCTAGCCTCCAGGCTCGCTTTTGCTTCCAGACTTAACCAATTTTTAAACTAGCAAGAATATCATTAAACCTCCAACTGGAAGCTGACAGGTCATCTTCTGATCTGACGGAGATAGGCAACGGAGAGCTAGACATAACACGAACAAACTAAGCATCTGAGATCACCAAACAGAAAGGATTAAAGGCCTCAAAAATCCAAGAGCCTTTTTGAAAAAGTGCTCTTTTGCTTTATTCAAAACCTCGAAATCAAGATTCAACAATTCAAATTTACATGTTGAAGGGTGCAACGTGGAGCTGGACTGAGCATGAAACAAACGTCAAAGGGGTCATTTGATCTGAAGCCTCCGTTTAGGGCCTCAAAAAGATGGGAGCCCCTGGGATAGACTGCTCATTTTTGCTTGCACAATTAGTCATTTTCTCGTTCTCCTCATTTTACGTTGTATCCCCCGTAACTTGAGCAAAACAGGTCCGTTTGATAGGCTTGATAGCTCGTTGCGAAGCTGACGTGATGTCGGACAAATGTTTGTTGGAGGTGACAACCCCTAAAACCAAGATCTGGGCCCCTAAAATCAAGGGAGCCTTTTTCAAAAAGTGCTCTTTGCTCTAGAGTTGGAAAAATTTGATGATTTTCCTTCAGATTTTGGATTTTCTCAAAACTCTCCAGTATTAGACTGATATCAAACTGACATAAGCTCCATACTTAAAAAGCCCAAAAACCATCTTCTGACATCACTTTAACTAGGTTTAGACTATTTTTAGCAAAATGCCTTAGTGAAGCAAAAAAAATTGTTTGGGTACAACAGGATATTTTGTCGTGAAGGTTTTCTCATTTCATTAATCTCTAGGTGGAATTTTACAACCAACTTGTATCTTTTTGAAGAATCCAGAGATGCTTTTTATTCTTATCAAATGTATGGCACAACCCTCATTTCATTTCCCTTTTTAAATAAAAGGACACTTGCTCAATTACATCATCCAGAAGATTTCTAAGAGATCAAATATAACATGACCAAATGAGTCTCTAATGAAACACTAGTACATGTGAAATTGTAAAACCACTAGCTACCAAATTCAGAATTTATGAACCAAATCCAACTAGGTCATCCAGGCGTTTTTAACTAGTTTGATTTCACTGATTTAGACTTTCAATTCCTATAGAAGTTTTACCAATTTTCTTTTTAATTCAAGATTTCAATTTTTTAACCTTCCAAACAAATTGAATTTTTCAAGCCTAGTAACTACAGTAATACATTATTTATATCCCGTGATATCAAGCAAAAATCTGCAAAGTATCTACCAATTAAAAGAGAAAACCTTTTATGTTTATAATGCTAGGAAACAAATTTGAACTCTTTGAGAACTGTGGTCCTTAGCATCAAGTAAAGGAAAAACAATCATTAGTTAACAATCCTGATGGAAATGCATGTATAAGTGATGAAAGGACTCAATACTGCAAGAGCTGAAGAATTGAAATTGATTAAGAAAGAGGATAAGCAAGCCCTAGTTCTGAGTAAATTGGGGACTAATGAATTATATCAAGTAGCCAATACTAGCTAATCTCAAATGGTTTTCTTTTATACAAGAGAATTGTATGAATACTAAAAACAAAGTACAGCTGGGAAAGGGCCACTAGGAAAGAAAGATTGATGTAATGAGCCAACCAATTTTGTTTTTGTTTTTAGATGATCAAGCAATTACAACAGTCACCTGTTACGGTTATCCCAAAACAAAACTCTGCTAGAAATCAACTCTACGCCAAGAATGCACACTCAAACTCAGGATGAGAATGGTGTTGTCATATGGCGCCGAATGTAGTTAGAAGCAACTGAAAGTAATGCAATGCTGAAGAAAGATCAACACCAAGAATGTGCTCTCCAAACCCGAGGTGGGTATGGCGCTACCATATGGTGGAGGATCTATTGAGAGAATGCAATGCTGAAAGTAACTCAACACCAAGAATGTGCGCTGAAGACCCGAGATGGGTAAGGCGCTACCATATGGCGGAGGATCTATTGAGAGAATGCAATGCTAAAAGTAACTCGACACCAAGAATGTGCACTCAAGACCCGAGATGGGTAAGGCGCTACCATATGGCGGAGGATCTATTGAGAGAATGTAATGCTGAAAGTAACTCTAACACCAAGAATGTGCACTCAATACCCGAGATGGGTGTGGTGCTATCATATGGTGCAGAGGATCTAAATGCAGTACAATGAAGACTGAGCAAATGCCAGTCTCTTCCACAAACATGGGGAAATATGAAATTGCAAGAATTAAAATGGCTGAACAGTACTACTGTAGCAGCGTTACAATATGAGTTTCTCCTGCAAATATCACTGTATTTGAAATGTCTCAATGCTACAATGAAGTATTATATCTCTCCTATCATCAAATGACTCAATCCACACTAAACCCAACCCAAAAGACAAACTTCTACAATCTGATTTTGACAGACCAGCAACTAGACAACCCACTAAAATGCTCATAATTACTCTGAATGACATGAGACCAAGTGCAATGAACTCCTAGGAAGATGGCGACCAATTTATGACCAAAAAATAGCTGCAACAACTATTCAATGAATTATCTAAACATTTTTCAGGCATGATGAAGTAGAACGACCTCAAGAGGGGCGACTTCTACAAAGTAAAATCCAAATCTGCATATTAAAATCTGAAACTCACCAAAAGGGGGCGCCCAAGGATGACAATGTCAAATGCAAACTACCCAGAACCATACAAAATTTATTCAAAGACTTGTAACTAAAATCGACTTTCAGCTATGCATAACCAGCAACTTCAAAAGACTCAAAAACTTCAGAAAACTCCATCTCAAGTGCTCAATTTGTTCTCAAGAGTCAAGAACAGCCATAATCTTAACTAGCTGCTATCTTTCAAGCAAGAAGCTAAGCCAAGCTAGGAGGTATGCATTCCTCAAAGCAACTCACTCACCATTTCGACAACATAACGATATAATTTGGTCATGGATGCAAAACAAAGAGCCTAGCACTGTTATTTATAGCTTTTCTCTCTCCAAATTCAAATTCATTTCCCTCCAAGATGGATGCCTAATCCAAATTCACATTCACCTTGCAATGTTCTATCAATTTGCATTTCATTTCACCTTTACCCAAGTTGTCCACTTCATGAAGACATAACACTTTATTAAAAATATCAATAAAGTGTAATGTGGCGTCCAAAAAGTAATAAAGTGAAACACTTTATAAAATAATATATCCCCTCAAAATATTATCTCATTTGCATTTCATTTCCCCATATCTCCAAGGCGTCCAACATCAAGAAAGTAATATACTTTATTAAATTTGCTAATAAAGTATAAAATGGCGTCCAAATATAATAAAGTAAATGACTTTAATAAAATCACTTATTTCTCCTTAAGGCGTCCACCAAGCCTTATCAAAATTCACTTTATTAAAATATTTTACCTCCACAAGTGAAGCGCCCAACTCAAGCTCAGACCTGCCAAAAATAGCTCAGAAGTACTAAAGACTCAAACTGCTCCAATTGGCCTGCCAGAAATAGACTTGGAACTAGCTTATTGAAAACCTGCTAAAAATAGCACCAAGGGTGTTGGAGACCAAACTGCCCAAACTGACCTGTCAGATATAGCCACTGAATTGAATTGCAGAAACCTTGCTAAAAATAGCATACTACTAAAAATAGTAAGTTGTTCCAAACTCATTTTAAGCACAATTCGAGTAGTCGTACTTACTAAAAATAGTAAGTCTGGAAAAGTCCTCCGTTGCAGTTGCATGTCACACCACTATGAAGCTCTCTGAAAACCCAGAAGGAATCCATAATCCAAACTGCAAAACAACAACATGCAAGCCTCCAAAAGCAACCCAGAATGCAAGTCAATATCATGGCATGAATGTTACCTCATCACGAAGCTCTCCAAAAACCCAGAAAGCTCCACCAGACATGCATTAGAAACTCTTGCATGCAAGACCTCAAAACCTCCTCAGAAGTGGAAACCCTAATTTCAGCTTCCAACTAGCCTACAGGCCTCCGAGATAGGCTAACGGTCAAGAATACTAATCATTGCTAAGAAGGGGACATGACAGTCCGCCCTCCCCAAGATTGCTTGTCCTCAAGCAATACCACCACAACTCCAGAAAAATTAAAACTAACCAATACCAAACCAAGTATGATCCTAGGGTCCCAAATCCATCTCCGAAAGAACCCACCATGATGATACTGCACCACTCTAATCAAATCAGTGAAGCCATTGTGCCAAAACTGTACTAACCTCCCTTGTAACCCCCAAATGTTACCATCCATGAACAGACTGGAAGGACTGACGTCAGCACCTTGCAACATCTCATGCCCAAAAGACTCTGAGTCATCAATATCAACCCTACCACTATCAATTCTAATCTTGGGCAATGGGAAAGTTAGTCTACTCAACTCAATACTGTAATCCTCAGCATATCTCCATAAGGTATCTAACAAAACCACGACTGCAAATGTGACTTCTCCAAATCTTCTTGCAAAGAGGAAAGCAGTCCTTTGCAAGAGCTCATCAAACTCAAACTCATGACTCCACATGAATCTACTAAGCCTCAACTGAATTATCATGATACAACTATGTAGACTGAAGAAATTTCTCACAATTCCAACCCCAAGAGTCTCATAATGTAGAATCAAAGCATTTGGAAGTTCGCTGTCCTGAACCAATATTGTGAAGGAGCTATCAAATTTTGCTTCACAAACTTCCATAAGTTGAATTCTGAGAATAGGATGGGTGTGAAGAAACAAGTAAACACTACTGTTCAAAGCTGAGATCAATGGAATACAATCAGATTTTAGTGCTCTACACAAGGAAAAGCAACAACACCAATGGAATTCCCAAGTGTCAGTGTGTGAGATGAGAATTGTGTTGGAAGATACCACCTCCAAAGTGGTTGGAAAATATACAAAAGCAATGTCCAACTGAAAACTACCACCTCTTTGACAAGAAGTGATGAACCAACTCTCCTGAATGAGAGCAACTCCCCATGTACGGTGGCTTGCCTGCCTCCAATCAGCAAGCTCGAGTCTCAAAATCTGCCCTTGTCTTAGCCAAGGATCACTCTCAAGAACAATCAACCGTTCATCTCTCCAACCCATACTCAAAATTTCTCTCCAATCCATTTTCTCATCAACAAATGGGACCATCAAGGGGCTGGTAAAGAAGGTAACAACACCATTAATACTCAAATTTTGATCCTTGTCCCTCCAAAAATTCTTCTTTCCACAAGTAATAAGCTCTATCAACCCATGTTGACGATCCCAAGGATGGATGCCCAACTGAAAGTGATTTCCAACATACTGAAAAGAAAACTCAACACAACCCCAAGTGCTAGTAAGGATCAAGTGCAGACTGAAGAAGATTGATGCCTCCTCTAGTGAACCTTTGAAGCCTATCCATGAAAGCTTCAACAACATTGGAGCATGAAACATTAGATGACCTCAAATGCAAGTCCCAAAATAGATTAGTAAGTGCCAAAGCATCATTCAACCAAAGGGATGGATTGTCAAGCATGTAAACACCATGTTTTGGTCCTCCTTTCTCCCCTACTTCATGAGTAACAAATCTAGATTCTTCACTCCTTGCTGCTATAATGGAACATTGAATAGCTACCAAACTGAGTTTGGACAACATCTTGATGTCAAGGACGTTGATAACATCTTGATTCAACAATTCCCAAGTGGAGTCTTCATCCTCAAACCCACTTATGCATTCACTATCAAGCAACCTCGGTAGATTTCTAATCACAAAACGAGGCACATCCTCATGGTTTCATATCACATCATCCATACACTGGGAACCATACTTAGTCTCATGTTCGGTCATTTCACCACATGTTTTATCATCTATCACAAAGAGGGAATTTTCATAAGTTGCTTCTGCACTTAATTCAAAAAGAGGATTGTCAAGGACTTGGAAGTCATCCCTTTCACCTTGCTGATCCACATCTGCACATGCAACTTCTGATTTTCGTGGAAAATTCCCCAAGTCAAACTCTTCTTGAAGACTATCAAGTTCTTCAATTACTTGCTTGATTTCTTCAACTCTGTCTATTTTCTTGCTCCCTAAAATGTTTGAAATCAGCAAGTTGATCTCTACCTCCACTAGCACCAACTGAGTATTTTCTAACATGTCCTTTGTTGATTCAAGCTCAAGAGTACGCTCATCAACCTTTCTCTCCTTTTCTTGGAAAGCACTAATAGTCTTCTTTGCAATTTTGAAGGCATAATATCGATCTTCAATCAAGTGTATGTACGCTGATTTCAATGCCTCCAAAGAGTCTTTGATAAGTTGTAAAATAGGAAGGGCAACTTCATCCTTAACTCCTCTTCGTCTCTCTTCAAACTGAGCCTTCCAGTAGAGATCTTCAACCAAACTATGTGTGCGATCAAATTGGGATAGAGCTTGCACTTCCTCTCCATAAGATACTTTGCACTGATCTTCCCATTCATGAACATGTAAAGATGGTGAATTGCTAATAGGCTGCAAGAAAAAATCAGGACTTTGTTTCTTGCAATTGCTGCCCCCATAGCTGCTCCAAGATTCTTGTCTTTCACCACCCACTAGTTGAAGATGCTCAATATCATAAACAGGGTTAGACTCCACAAATTATTCGTGCCTATGCTTACAACCAGTTTCATGCATCGATAAATCAGATTTGTGTTTAGGAACACCTTCAAACTTTCCAACTTCAAGAGCCATATGGCCCTCTAGCTCTGCTTCCACCTCAATGTCATTTTGATCAAACTTGAAGGCAGCCCCAAACTCAAGCATATTATCACTATTGTTTGCTGATGTAGAGTCCTTGTCAAGTTCCATTTCATCATCCGGATCAAAGGGAAATTCATCCCACACAGGTTTGTCATCACTAGGTGTCTTCACACCTGGATCCCAAATGGTAAAGAGGCTGATTGTTTTGATCAAAAGAAAAGTGTTCTTCGTGCTTCTCTTCGAGTGTTGACTTTTTGAATAGGTCAACTCCCAAATCACTTAAGCTGATATCTTTAAAAACATTTCTTTCCAGTGGTTTGGTTTGCTGATCAGACCCAAGACCAACAATGTCACCACCGAAATGAAGTGAAGAATCTTCAATGATTGCTGTTTTAAAAACTTCACCATCATTATCTTCTATGGAACCATCATGAGAAAGTATGTCGCTGATTTCTTCATGTGGAAATTCTTGGGAAGTTAGGACAGCAACAAGAGGAAAATCCTTCATCATCAAATCTTCAACATGATCATGCATGAACTCATTGGATTCGTCTCCAAGACCACTGATATTTCCTTCATGGGGTGAATCCAAATTAGGATTCAAGACTGCTACTATGTTCTGATCTTCATCACTTGCTATCACATGCAAGTCTAGGGGAGTATTATGGGGCTCTTCCACACTCTCTTCCACTTGCTCATTTGTGGGCTGCAATCCACAAACAAGCACTTCTTCTTCCTTCCTTGAATCTTCCACCATGGCATGTTCCGCTTCCTTTTTAATCAATTTCTTGATGTAGTTGACCATAGCCAACTTTCCAGGTTTCAGTATCGCCACACAATTCAAATAGGAGTCCAATGAAACATTGTTCCTAAACTCATCTGTCATGTTCTAATATTCTTCACAGAGTATGGCAGCCTCATGTTCACATTGCCTCTTGTACTGTTCGGCATATCCAATGAAATCCCTTGTGGCAACACTAATTTTTCCTTCTTCAGATGCCATAGTCGAATCTGATTTCTCCCGGTTTCTGAACAGAAAATGCAACATCTTCGGAACTTCTAAAAGCTGAAACTGAACTCAATTTTGACCACTGGTGTAGAATCTGATTTCTCTATCACTCATCTGTCAACTGACTCTGTCTTTTTCACAGGATGACAGGATCTTCGCTCTGATACCATTGTAATGAGCCAACCAATTTATTTTTTTCTTTTTCGATGATCAAGCAATTACACCAGTCACCTATTAAGGTTAGCCCAAAACCAAACTCTGCTGGAAAGTAACTCTACACCAAGAATGCACACTCAAACTCAGGATGAGAATAGTGTTGTCATATGGCGCTGAGGGTCGTTAGAAGCAGCTAAAAGTAATGCAATGCTGAAAAAAGCTCAACACCAAAAATGTGCTCTCCAAACCCAAGGTGGGTATGGCGCTACCATATGGCGGGGGATCTATTGAGAGAATGCAATGTTAAAAGTAACTCGACACCAAGAATGTGCACTCAAGACCCGAGATGGGTAAGGCGCTGCCATATGGCGGGGGATCTATTGAGAGAATGCAATACTGAAAGTAACTCGACACCAAGAATGTGCACTCCAGACTTGAGATGGGTAAGGCGCTACCATATGGCGGAGGATCTATTGAGAGAATGTAATGCTAAAAGTAACTCTAACATCAAGAATATTCACTCAAGACCCGAGATGGGTGTGGTGCTATCATATGTTGCTGAAGATCTAAATGCAGTACAATGAAGACTGAGCAAATGCCAGTTTCCTCCACAAACGTGGGGAAATGTGAAATTGCAAGAATTAAAATGGCTGAAAAGTACTACTGTAGCAGCATTACAATATGAGGTTCTCCTGCAAATATCACTGTATTTGAAATGTCTCAATGCTGAAATGAAGTATTATCTCTCCTATCATCAAATGACTCAATCCACACTAAATCCAACCCAAAAGACAAACTTCTACAATCTGATTTTGACAGACCAACAACTGAAAATGCACAAACCAACAACTAGACAACCCACTAAAATTCCCATAACTACTCCGAATGACATAACACCAAGTGCAATGAACTCCTAGAAAGATGGCGACCAATTTATGACCAACAAATAGCTGCAACAACTACTCAATGAATTATCTAAACATTTTCCAAGCATGATGAAGTAGAACGGCCTCAAGAGGGGCGACTTCTGCAAAATAAAATCCATATCTGCATATTAAAATCTAAAACTCACCAAAAGGGGGCGCCCAAGGATGACAATGTCAAATGCAAACTACCCAGAACCATACAAAATATATTCTAAGACTTCCAACTATAATCGACTTTCAGCTATGCATAACTAGCAACTTCAAAAGACTTAAAAACTTCAGAAAACTCAATCTCAAGTGCTCAATCTGTTCTCAAGAGTCAAGAACAACCATAATCTTAACTAGTTGCTATCTTTCAAGCAAGAAGCTAAGCCAAACTAGGAGGTATGCATTCCTCGAAGCAACTCACTCACCATTTTGACAACATAATGATATAATTTGTTCATGGATGCAAAACAAAGAGCCCAACACTCTTATTTATAGCTTTTCTCTCACCAAATTCAACTTCATTTCCCTCCAAGATGGATGCCTAATCCAAATTCACATTCACCTTGCAAAGTTGTAATGAACCAGACCAATTTATTTATTTTTTTATTACAATAGGCAATGCAACACGCACCCATTAAGGTTGGCTTTAAAACCAAAACGATGGGAAAAGCAACTCTAACCAAGGACGTACACTAGGATCCCGATGTTGGGCAAGGTGTGAGCATATGGTCAGAGGATCTTATGCACAACTGAACTAAATAACTCCAACCAAGAATGCGCCCACAGACCCGATGTGGGAGGAAGGGCGAGCATGTGGTCAGAGGATCCCTACAACTATTGGTTGAAAGTAACTCTAACCAAGAATGCACCCTAAGACTCGAGGTGGGAGGAGGGGCGAGCATATGGTCAGAGAATCCATCAGTTTAATGACAGCTCAGCCGATCAGCAATTTCGAGTACAATGCAATTCTTTAAAGAAAATAGGCGACAAGCCAGCCTCTTCCACTTATTCAGCGGGAAGAACAAGTAAACAAGAAAGAAGTGAGAATGCTGACAGTACTACTGTTCAGCTTACAATGAGATGGAGTGCCTATCAAGAACACAAGATTAGAGTCCTTCAAAGCTGCAATAATGTATACTATCTCTCCAATGCACAATAAAAATACCTAGACTCAAACCCACACAAAAACCCAACTCTTCATAATCTGATTTTTGACAAACCTGCACAGAAAATGCATAACCAGCAACATACTTCTCACTAATATGCTCATAAAATACTCAAAACATACTTAAATGACCCGATATCAAATGCAAATGTCAACTCCAATGATGGCGCCCAAGTTCATAACATGAAAGGTGCAGCTATTAACTGTTTTCAATGCTGCACAAATCCCAATGCAGCCCAAATGGTACGGCCCTCAAAGAAGGGCGATTTTGCTAGGAAAAATCAAGTTCTTCACTATAAAATCTGCAAATTGGTACACTTAGTCGCCCCTAGCATAGAATTCGATAAATGAAATACCTAGAACAATATCAATCTTATTTCATGAGTTGTGAGCAAAACTACATATTCAGCATCTAAAACCAGCAACTCCAAAAATTGACTAAAATGCAAATAACTCACTACAATAAGCAAAGACTCAATCACCAATGCAAGAAAACCCAACTACAACCTATCTCTCAACTAGTTGTTGTCTTTCAAGCAAGAAGTCAAGCCTAGCTAGGAGGTATGCATTCCTCGAAGCAATCCACTAACCATTCCGGCAGGATAATAGTACAATAAACATGAGATGAAGAGTTGAAGAAAAGAGGCCTCCTTAAATAGACTTGACAAGCCTCTTCCAGAAGCATCTAGAAGGGTTCCCAAAGCAGTCAAGCAATATTCAAATTTGAGTTGACCCCTTATCCCTCCAATAGTGGCGTCCAAACTCATAAAGGCAATATTTCTTTAATTTAAAATTATCTTCTCTTCAAAAGTTGGCGTCCCACCTCTAAGAGCAATATTTGACCTTAGAAGTATTAAATTTCCTCCTGATGATGCGTCCACCCATGAGGTCCCACTTTTCAGAACAACATAAAGTCATGTAGCTAGGCCAAGGGGTCATAATATTAAAATATAACATCATTTTAATTAAAATACTTATCTCTCCAGAAAATGCATCAAAAGGCCAAGAACAACCATACCAACTGAACTGACTGCAAAAAGGAGCCAACTGTACTGAAGCCAACAGGACCACTGCCAGAAATATAATTTACTAAAAATAGTAAATTCAAAAAGTTGCTCAGAACACCCTGCATGCTATACCACTGCGAAGCTCTCTGAAAACCCAGAAAGAATCCGCAAACCAAACTCCAAGCTCTAACCAACAACCCCCTAGAAAATAGGAAACCCTAATTTTCGCCTCCGACTAGCCTACGGGTCTCTCCAGAATAGGCTAACGGTCAACTGCAAGAGTCACTGCTGAGAAGGGGACATTACAGTCCGTCCTCCCCAAGATTGCTTGCCCTCAAGCAATCGCAAGCCTGGATGCTGTAAAATCTCCTCATTTTCCCAAGTCGCATCCTCCAAAGGAAAATTCTTCCACTTTACTAAGTATTCTTTGATTGTTCTTCTCCTCAAAGAAAGCTCTTTGAATTCAATGATCTCCTTAGGAACCAAAACCAATTGTCCTTCCTCATCCAAAGGAGGAAAATCAGAAGAAGCAACAATGTTGTGTCCAAGTGCCTTCTTGAGGCGAGACACATGCAAGACGTTGTGAACTTTGCTACTTGCAGGTAGTTCCAACTCATAAACCACTGCTCCAACCTTTCTGATGACTCTGAATGGCCCATAGAAACATGGTTTGAGTTTCTCTGCTCCACTCTTCTTGAGAGTTTTTTTTTTGTAGGGTTGAAGTTGAAGATAGACCATATCTCCAACCTCAAATGACCGCTCAACACACTGCTGATCAGCGTACTTCTTTTGTTGATTTTGAGCTATCTGAAGGTTGTTCTTCAAGGACTTCAAAACATCTTGGCTTTGCTGCAACAAGTCCTTGGCTTGCGGGGCTTTGCTATTACCAAACACCAAATCAGCAAAGCTGGGAGCCTCATAACCATAGAGAGCCATGAAGGGAGACATCCGAATGGACATGTGAAATGAGGAATTGTAACAATACTCTCCTAGGTGAATCCATTTCACCCACGCCTTTTGCTGCTTTGAAACATAGTTTTTAAGATAACCCTCCAACCACTTGTTCACAATCTTCGTTTGTCCATCAGTTTAAGGGTGATAACTAGTGCTTGGAGTGAGCACCGTACCACTCAACCTGAAGACTTCTTGCCAAAAGGAACTTAGGAACTTGTAGTCCCTATCACTCACAATGTTTCTTGGCAACCCATGTAATCTAAACGCCTCATGAAAAAAAAAATCAGCAACTTGAGCTGCTGAAAATGTGGTAATGGCAAAAAAATGAGAAAATTTCGTCAATCTATCCACCACAACATAGATATAGTCTTTGCGTTGAGTCTTAGGCAACCCTGTGATGAAGTCCATTGATATACTTTCCCATTTTTGATTGGGAATTGTTGACGTGATTTTTGTGACCCGTGCGCTAAGATTGCGAGATAGATCGCACGTTCAACTCCAAGGTTCCGAAATACTTAGAATACCCTCAGTTGGTTTGATGTGAATTGCTGTTTTCACGAGGGGACTTACACAATTGCTCAAGATACTTGCAGTTAACAGTAAATGTATGATTGGAAGGGGATTTTGCGCATATGATTTGGCAATAAGTACGTTTTCCTAAAGTTAACCAGAAATAGACTGAAAATAAATGAGTATAAGGGAGAGGTGGTTCTAAATTCTATCCTAAATGCAAGATATGTGGAGCTCGATTTCAGCAGACTTCGACCGAATTTCACCTAGCCTCACGTCAGACAGCTTCAGCAAAATTGGTGCAATCTTCAAAGGGATAGCAAATGATATTCAGATTACAATTTAGCATACATATACCATCAAGACGACGCATATAAGTATACAAATCACAATCGAAGTTAAACTCAAGATAATTTCCAGTCGACCACGCAAGGCGAACTTATCATCAACAAGTTGCTAGTGGTATGGAATGAAATGAAGCTACCTCAATAAAACACCACACATCCAAAGTAAACTACTTGCATGAAATGAAAATTATGCTACTTTATGCTACTTGGATCCGAAAGGATGAAGAGACCTTGCTAGCTATCCATGACAAAGACGAATTCCACCATCAATGAAAAGATCTATTATCATGAAATTTTTACACAACAATCTCTACAAAAGTTTTCAAAGGGAAAACTTTCCTTCTTCTCCACACTATGCTATCAAAATGCCTACTCTCTAGTTTCTCTTCAAATCTCAATTCTAATCTCTAATCTCTACTTCTAATGAAATACAAATGAGGGGGACTCCCCCTTTTATAGATAGCCCAGTCCAATGGACGGCTAAGATTACAATCAAAAGAGTGGCTATGATTAAGCCACCTCAGCCCTAACCCTAGAAACTGCCAGAATGGGGAGTGGTACATTAAATGAATCAAAGATTCCCACTCACTCCCAAAATAGTAAAGGCAATTAATGCCCACAATCAGTCTTCTAGAAGATCCTCGTCCAGTAGTGCATTCCCATTCTCCTTCTCTCTGGCTGCAAACTCGATGAACCTGCCAAGTACAGCCTCAACTTCCTGAACTAAAATGGGTGGAATGCAATCAAGCTGGAACTCTAACACCATGACTGACGGTTCATGCCGTGCACAAGATTTTCTCCAAGCAACTAAGGAATCCTGTGTGCTCTGGATCAAGCTGGAGAAAGTAGAGGTGTTCTCAAAGTCATCCTGTACGAAGGTCTTTACCTCTGAAAAGAAAGGCACCAGCCTACCCCTCAAATTATCCGCAGTCACCTCATCTAGATTCAACCGCCTAGCAAATATGGCCTCGAAGGTATTCTGGACTCCATCAATAATGTTGGCCATAGCCTTCCTTACTCTAGTTGAATCTGCCTGTGCTGCGTCGAAGAAACCACGCCCCGTGATTGCTAAAGAATACCATCTAGAAAAGTCATACCTGTCATTCTCCTGAATGACCCCTCCATCAATCAGCAACCACAAAGGAACATGTCTCAATGCCTCAAGACGCTGAATAACCTTGCTCTAATAAACAGAAGCATCTCCCCAGGCCTGATCAACCGCCTCCATTCGTGCCAAAATACCAGAAGCCTACTGAAAAGCAAGAGCAAGGTCCTCCATAAACTTTTATGTCTCAACACGAACTCCTGTGACCCATTTGTCTACCTCCTGTGCCATCTTCCCTAACTCCAACAAGCCACTGTGACTCTCTAGGTATCTTAGCTGGAAGCTCTATCGCTGGAATCTCCTAGCCACGAGGACGAGACAACTGCTGCATATATCCTATCAAAGCCTTATGCTCTCTTTTCAACTTCTTGTACTTTCCTTCCTTTTTAAATAATCTGTCCTTGAGGGCGAGGTAGGAGTTATCACACTCTTCTACAATCTGTGCACCTGTGGGACGTCCTAACTCCAAAGTTGTGACCACATAGTTCTCGGGTACTGCTTCATCTCGGTCACAATCAACCTGTGGCACTGCCATGTGAAAGGTGCGAGAGCCATCCTCTTCAGTCGAGATATTTGAACACTTCCGTGCTCTCTTCTTTTGTGGAGGCGCGCTGATCCTGTTCAAAAACTCTTCCATTTCAACTGCTGGATCAATCTCTTCGCTGGGGCTTCTTCTCATCCTATCTCTGAGCCAATCAGATACTGTATATTGTATATCAAACGGCTGCTGTTCTTGTGCCTCTACTTCACGGACTTGTTCAACTTCTATATCATTCTAGCGAGGGTCATCAGCCTCAAGTGGTTGAGTATCTCTTGAAACTATATCATCATCCTCCAAAGCCGTCTCCAATTCTTGCTGAAACTGAGGGTCAGTAGCAGTCCCCTCATCAGTCTACCGATCATCTCTAGTAGGTGCGTTGACGCTCTGGCCAAGTGACTCTCTCTGTGGTGGCCGGTTATCTTCTTGTACCGCTTGCACCTGATTCAATGCATTTATTTGATCAGCAAATAAAGAAACATCCTGTATGCTTGGAGAACGTGTCTCCAATGGCGTCGGTGATTCAACTACAACTCTTGGAGGCTCCGGCTAAATAGGGTCCTGCCGAACTGGCTCTTTCCTTCTAGATTCCGGACCTCGTGTAATTTGTTTCTTCCTGCTAGTGGTGGGTGTCCTGTGATCTTCCATCAAATTGTAAGTCAATGTAATCGACCTACTCTTCAATCTACTCACACGCCTGTCAACCCACACTCTAGTAAATGTCAAGACCGGAATGCAAAGTGTGTCCAAATCTGCTATCTCAGGCTTTGACCAATCTAGAAGTGGAAGTGGAGTATCCCTTACTATTTCATAATCCGGATGGACGATGCTCATGTCCTCATCCACTTAGTTTGGTACCTGAATGACTTCACACTCCCTAATCATGTTTATTGGCAACCTAGAGAACATTCTCTTCCTCACTTCTACTTCGTCTGATGCACCAGCCCAATAATCCTCAATGTTTGCCTTATGTTTAAATTCCTCTGACAGTACCCATTTGATATTGTTATGCGGATCATAGTGCTATCGGCTGGTGTGATAGGAAAAGTGATAAAACTGAAGCTCGCTCTCGGCTTCTCTAGCTGCCTGTAATAAAGGACACACCTCATCGGAATTGCCCATGACAATTGGGAAGTCAACACCTCCCTTCTTCTTCTTCTTCTGAATCTTATCGTAGGCAACCAATTGCCTAAATATCTCTAACATCAATATTCTGTCGGTTCAGTACTTAGGCAGCCTATACGGATATGAAGAAAATCCTTGCAGCCTGTAAAGATCCGGACAATTTTTTTTTGTTTTTGCAATGAGATTACAATTCAACACGCACCCGTTAAGGTTAGCACTAAACCAAAACGATGCGGAAAGTAACTCTAACCAGAATGTACACCAGGATCCCGATGTGGGCAAGGTGTGAGCATTGGTCAGAGGGTCTAATGCAAATGCAACTGAAAAGAATTCTAACCAAGAATGCGCCTGTGCAGACGAGCATATGGTCAGAGGATCAATGCATGATTAACAGAATGTAACCCTAACCAAGAATGGCGCCGAGTGATGGTGAGCATATGGTCAGAGGGTCCCTAGACTACTCAACTGAAAGCAAATAGGCGGCAAGCCAGCCTCTTCCACTTATTCAGTGGGAAATACAATAGATTAAATGCAAGATAAGAGAGAATGGCTGATAGTACTACTAACAGCTTACAATATGTCAGAATGATCGTTTAAATCTAGAGTTTTTCAAGTCTTCATTGCTGCAACTGTATAGAATGTCTTCCAAGGACCAAATGTAACTTTCGATGCTCAATCCCAACCAAAGAGACAACTTTTTAATTATGATATATCAGACCTGCAACTTAAAATGGATAAATCTGCAATACAATACTCACTAAAATACTCATATCTTGCTCAAATCTCACTCTAATGACAAGGAATCAAATGCAGATTGCCCTAAGCATGAAGGCGCCCCAAATGAGACCTTAAAACCTCACCAAATAACTCCTATTCTTTTTGCACAAATCCCAAGACTACAGTAGAATGGTACGGCCCTCTTAAAGGGGCGATTTTGCTAAATAAAATCACAATCTGCAAATTAAATTCCACAAACTTGCAAGTAGGGTCTCCCCATGTAGACAAGATGATAAGAAGAACACCCAGAACAATATCTTTTTGTATTTTTGATTTATGAATGAAAACTGCCTACAGCTATGCAACATCAGCAACTCTGAAATATGACAAAATGCTTGAATAACATCTACCAAATGCAATGAAACTCAACTACAATGCAAAACAACCCAACTACAAGCTAACCTCTCAACTAGTTGCTATCTTTCAAGCAAGAATATGAGCCAATGCTAGGAGGTGTGCTTTCCTCGAAGCGAGTGCCTGAAGACAATTCAGCAGCATAATGGTGTAGTAGACAAAAGATCCCAAATGAAGAGCTGAGGCCTGAATATATAGACATGAAGAGAACCATCTAGAAGCTTCAAGAAGGGCGCCCAAAACCCTAATTTTGAATTCAAACACATTCCCTCCAAAAGTGGCGTCCTTTTTCCTTTTAATCAAATATTTCACTTTAAAAAATAAAGTCAATCTCCTCAAGTAGGCGTCCCCTTTCACTTAGCTCAATATTTGACTTTTAAAACATAATTTATCTCACAATGACACCGTGACCCTTTAAGTGCCCTTTTTGAAAACAACATGAAGTTGTATTGCTAGGCAAAGGGGTGTTATAATATGAAAATATAATATTATAATGAAAATTACTTATCTCTCCAAGAAAAATGCATCCAAGGCCAAAAACTGAAGTGCCAGCTGAAACAACTGAAGAAGAAGACCAACTGAACTGAACCCAACACATCCTTTGCTAAACATAAATTTACTAAAAATAGTAAATTCATGAAGTTCTTTCGAATGTAAATGACCATACCAGCTGTGAGCTCTGAAACCCGGAAAAGATCCGCAATCCGTTCTCCCAGGCTTTAAGCCTTAACCGCATAAAACTAGGAAACCCTAATTTCACCATAAAAGGTAGCCCCTCAGGTCTAGGAATAGGCCAACAGTCAGCGATCACATCGAGAGGACATTATAATCCGCCCTTCCGGGTGCTTGCCTCAAACATTCCTTGAAGTCTGAATCTTTGTAAATTTCCTCGATACATTCTACCCAGTATAGCATCCTCAAAGATAAATTCTTCCACTTCACCAAGTACTCTTTGATTGTTCTCCTCCTCAAAGAACGCTCTCTGGAATCAATAATCTCTTCTGGAATCAAGGTCAACTGCCCTTCTTCATCTAAAGGAGGCAACTGTGATGAAGCTACAACATTGTGTCCAAGTGCCTTTTTGAGGCGAGACACATGGAAAACGTTGTGGACCTTACTACTCGAAGGTAGTTCCAACTCATAAGCCACTGCTCCAACCTTTCTGACAACTTTGAATGGCCCATAGAAGCGAGGTTTTAGCTTCTCAGCTCCACTCTTCTTGAGTGTAGACTGTCTGTAAGGCTGAAGGCGAAGATAAACCATATCACCAACCTCAAATGAACGCTCAACACGCTACTGATCAGCGTACATCTTCTGCTGATTTTGTGCCATTTGAAGGTTGTTCTTCAAGGATTTCAAAATGTCCTGACTTTGCTGCAACCAATCCTTGGCTTGAGGAGCTTTGCTATCACCAAACACCAAATCAGCAAAGCCGGGAGCCTCATAACCATAGAGAGCCATGAATGGAGACATCTTTATTGACATGTGGAAGGATGAATTGTAGCAATACTCTCCAATGTGGAGCCATTTCACCCATGCTCTTTGCTGCTCCGAGACATAATTCCTAAGATAGCCCTCCAACCATTTGTTCACTATCTCAGTTTGACCATCTGTTTGAGGGTGATAGCTAGTGCTCGGAGTAAGCACTGTACCACTCATCCAGAAAATTTCTTGCCAAAAGGTGCTTAGGAACTTGCTGTCCCTATCACTCACAATGTTTTTTGGCAACCCATGCAATCTAAATACTTCATGGAAAAACAGATCTGCAACTTGAGCTGCTGAAAATGTGCTAGTGATGGCAAATAAGTGAGCGAACTTAGTCAATCTGTCCACTACAACATAAATACAATCTTTTCCTTGAGCCCTAGGCAAACTAGTGATGAAATCCATCGAAATGCTTTCCCATTTTTGATTTGGAATGGGAAGTGGCTGCAGTAGACCAGCTGGAAGAGAGTGCTCATTTTTGTTCATTTGATAAGTGCTACACTCCTTGATGTAACGTTGAACTTCCTCTTTCAACCCCTTCCAAGAGAACCTCTCTCGAATCTGCCTATATGTCTTGAAATATCCTTGATGACCAGCAAGTGGGATGTCATGAAAAGTCATCAAAATCTTCTTCTTAAGTTTGGAATTAGCCACCAAAAAGATTCTTCCCTTGTAATGTATCAACCCATCAGCTACCTTGTACCTTTCATCATGAAAAGTACCTTCAATGATGCTGGTTGCAAACTGATTTTTGGCATAATCAGCAAGCAACATCTCCTTCCAATCAGCAGTAAGCTCACACAATGAGCTCAAATGAGACCTCCTTGATAAAGCATATGCCACAATGTTGTTCTTCCCTTTGACATACTCAATGTCAAAATCGTAAGCTTGAAGCTTACTCACCCACTTTTGTTGTCTTTCATTCAAGTCCTTTTTGATGCATGAAGTACTTGAGACTATTGTGATCGATCTTAAACCCACAGTACTCCCCACTAGATATTATACGAACTTGGCTAATACGCCACATGATTGCAAGCATTTCTTTGTCATAGATTGAATAGGTCCTTTCAACACCCCTTAGTTTTATGCTTTCAAACACAATGGGATGCTTATCTTGCATCAAAACAGCCCCAACACCTTCCCTTGATGCATCACACTATAACTCGAATGGTTTGGAGAAATCTGGTATGGCCAATACTAGACAAGAACTCATGATTTTCTTGAACTTATCAAACACACTTTGAGCCTTTTCTGACCACATGAAAGCCCCCTTTTTAGTGAGGTCAGTAAGAGGAGCAGCACTTTGAGAGTAGCCCTTCACGAATCTTCTATAGAAGCCACAAAGACCCAAGAACCCCTTCAAATGAGTCAAATTTTCTGGAGGTGGCCAATCAACTATTGCCTTGATCTTTTCAAGATCAACCTTCACCCCATCAGTGCTGATTATATGACCAAGGTAGAGCAACTCCTTCATTCCAAATTCACATTTGAACTCTTTGGCAAACAAACTTTCATATTCAAGAATGCTAAGCACTTCCTCCAAGTGCTTGAGATGTTCTTCCCATGTCTTGCTGAAGATGAGAATGTCATCAAAGAAGATCAACACAAATTTCCTCAACTGTTTCTGGAAAACTCTGTTCATGCAAGACTGGAAGGTGGCTAGAGCATTAGTCAAGCCAAAGGGCATGACTAGGAACTCAAAATGACCATAGTGGCATTTGAATGCCGTCTTCTCAACATCTGAACCTCTCATCCGGATTTGATAGTAACCCGACCTCAAATCAATTTTTGAAAAGAACTTGGCACCATGTAGCTCATCAATGAGCTCATCAATCCGAGGAATGGGTGCGATTCTTTGTGTGCTTTGATTCAAGGCACGATAATCCCTGTCTGCCGGATGGTGCCATCCTTCTTCTTCACAAGAACTGACTGGAAAGCGAAGGAACTCTTGCTAGGGCAGATGACCCATCTCAAGAGTTCTTTTTATGTTCTTCTCAAATAATTACTTACAGCTTCTTAGGATACCCGTCTGATTGTTGCGATATTTGGTTTGGCCTTCACCAAGGTTCATTGTATGTTCAGCTCCCTTTCGGGGAGTGGCCCTAGGAGTAAAATCAAACACCGCCTCCCTGCCGGTAAGTATAGACTGAATATCTGGAGGATAATCCCTCTTTGTCTCAACTGGACTAGCTGGAAGGACCATGCATTCCGCAGCCCACTCAACTTGGTCATGCCGAATCAGCCTCTCCATTCTTTTGAATGAAACTATTCGAGGGCCACCATTGGACATTCCTCTCAACACCACCTTCTTCCCATCAGATTGGAACTTGAGCTCCATTGATTGTAGATTGAGAGAGATTTCACCAAGTGAACGTAACCATTGTATGCCAAGTATTGCATCTGTGTCACCAATAGTAACCACATAGAAGTCATCTTTGACTTCATAGTTGCCTAACTGCATGGACATGTTAGGAACTCTTCGGGTGCAGGAAATATGAAACCCATCAGCCACCATGACTTTGAAGCCTTCAAATTCTTCAGTTTTGAGACCTCTCTTTGCAACCACACCTTCATCAATGAAGTTATGCGTTGCACCAGTATCAATTAATGCAACAATACGATGACCTCCAACTCACCCACGAACCTTGATTAGTTCTTTTCAGGCTTAGAGTTTAGACAACTAGAAGACCACCCCAGTGCTAGCATGATCGGACTCTTACGTGACCACTGTGTGGCTGTCCCTGAAATGAGACTGCTGATCAAACACATCGAGACCTGATACATAATCGAGGCAGATTTACCCCATTTGATTGCCAATCCCTCTTCCAGGCATGTACGGCCCTTAGTCCCAGGGCTCCAAGCATGTGCCTTGCCTCTTTTACATTCACGTTTACTCTTGGGTCAGCAAGTTAGAGCACTTACATGTTGATTTGAAGAATGTCTCATGCTGCCTTATATTTAAAACTTGGTGGAAATTTTATTTAAAATTCTAGGGGCTGATAACTCCATACTTCGAGACTTCTTGATTGCTTCTTCAAGACTTGGAGGATCGAAAGCTTTAACCCACCCTTTCAAAGGTTCAACCAAACCTTCATAAAACAAAACAACCAATCTTCTTTTAGTGATGTTGGGCACCATCACAAAAAGTCTCTAGAAATCAGCAATGTAAGAATCCAAGGAGCCATGTTGCTTCAGTTGTGCAAGCTCATGGAATCTCACTTCAAGATCCTTAGTGTCAAACCTATCAATCAGTTTATTGGTGAATTCTCCGTAGGTTCGAATAAGGTTATGGCCAAGTGTGACCAAACCATGGTACCACCACTCATGGGCAGCTCCCTCTAAATGAAGTGTTGCAAACTTGATGGCATCTTCTTCTAGCATGGGACGAAGTGAAAGGTAGTTGTCTAACTTCTGAACCCACGATCTTGCTGAACACTTATCACTTCCATCGAAGTGAGCCAATGTTACCTTCCCTAAGGCTTGATGAAAATCAGTTCTAGGAGCCATATAAGCTCGGTTATCAGCTCTTCCTCCGTTTCTTCTGTTTCTCTGGTTCAAGAATTGATCAAAGGACCATTGGTCTCTAAGATCAGGGGGTAAGGTGGCATACTCCAAGTAGGCTTGCCTGGCATCGTCTACCAAAGGAATGGCAGCTTCAACTTGCAGTTCTTCCCTCTGAGTGAATGTAGGAAAGAGTAGACTAGAGGTTGATCCGCTAGAGGTGGCATCATGCTGACCAATAGTTCTACTTCCTCCATTACCATTGTTCCCATTGTTCCCATTGACTCCACTGCTTTCTCCTGTAGCATGGTTTTGATTAGGAGTATGATTCTGAGGAGTTTGCTGGTCCATTCGAGCAAGTAACTGGGACATCATCTCAATCATCCCATCAAACTTTTTTTCCATCCTTGCATCTTTCTCATCCATGGCCTGCCTAAGATTGTCGACATATTCTCAGCTTTGTTTTACCGTATCCAGCACTCAACACCATTTCTCCTCCTGACACGAAGAGTATAGCCGCCCTTTGGAAGTTGTGTCTGATATCTTGAAGGCACGACCTGCGTACTCTGCAACCCTGTGTCACTCATCGCTCAAGCGAATCGCTTTTGTAGAGACGCAGGTTGGCAGAATCCGCTAGCCTACGATACCTATAAAGATCCGGACAATTTTTTTTTGTTTTTGCAATGAGATTACAATTCAACACGCACCCGTTAAGGTTAGCACTAAACCAAAACGATGTGGAAAGTAACTCTAACCAGAATGTACACCAGGATCCCGATGTGGGCAAGGTGTGAGCATTGGTCAGAGGGTCTAATGCAAATGCAACTGAAAGGAACTCTAACCAAGAATGCGCCTGTGCAGACGAGCATATGGTCAGAGGATCAATGCATGATGAACAGAATGTAACCCTAACCAAGAATGGCGCCAAGTGATGGCGAGCATATGGTCAGAGGGTCCCTAGACTACTCAACTGAAAGCAAATAGGCGGCAAGCCAGCCTCTTCCACTTATTCAGTGGGAAATACAATAGATTAAATGCAAGATAAGAGAGAATGGCTAATAGTACTACTAACAGCTTACAATATGTCAGAATGATCATTTAAATCTAGAGTTTTTCAAGTCTTCATTGCTGCAACTGTATAGAATGTCTTCCAAGGACCAAATGTAACTTTCGATGCTCAATCCCAACCAAAGAGACAACTTCTTAATTATGATATATCAGACCTGCAACTTAAAATGGATAAATCTGCAATACAATACTCCTATGTTACCGGAATCGGCCCTTTACCCTGCCGATTCCGGGTACGGGTACATGCCAAAACGGATACGCCATGGAAACCCCGCGGAGTCGGCCAGGGTTCGGCTTTTTTCGAAAAAAAACGTATCCACGATTTTACAAAAAAAAAATTCGAATCCTGCCGTTTTTGTTCATGACGTGGCATTTTCAGCTGATTCGGGCGCAGTTTCGACAAAGTTTATGCAGTTCCAATCAAACACACAGCGCTCAATATTTATCACGGGTTTCAGTTTTCACAGTCAGGCAAGTTTTAGTTTGCTGCTCCTGTCGCAACTCCATTGCCGTGGGTTTCAGACTTTAGTGTCCCAAATCTTCCGCGCGTGCCTAGTCGCCCGCGACGATTCTTGGCGGCATCACGACTCCGCTTGCGCGACGGTAGATTTTGTTTTGTGTTTTAGGTTCCCGTTATTAAAGTCATTTTATTTTGGTTTTGTTTTCATGTTTGTTATTAGTTTTGTTTTTGTTTTTTAGGTTTTTATTAAAGAGATTAAGCAGCAGGGGGTTATTAAATTTTATTTTTTCATTTCAATATTAAACTATATAAATTGAACATGTATTATTAAAAGTTTAATTTTATTTGTCTTTTAGATTTTATAGTGATAGTATTAAAAAATATATTATTAAAAAATTAAATATATATAGATTAATATATTAATAATTAATAAACATATAAATTATAATTATAATGGATTAAATCACCTAATCTGTTATAATATTATATTATAATTTATATGTTTCATTTATTAATATATTTATAATTTACATGTATTTTAAATTTTTAATAATATATATATTTATTTTTAAGGCGAATTTAATCCGAATTTTATAATTTTCGAATTTTTTCTTTGCTGAAATTCATCCGAATTTCAATGTTGCCGAACTCGAATTTGAATTCGAACCTTGTGACTTAGATTATAACTTTATAATAGTTTAGCCTTGTTAATTTTCTCCCGTATCTGCAATGCTAAGTCTTTTAATTTGAATCGCTCAATAGGTATAGAAACGGATATTAAATCATATATTAATTATATAGTTAGATTATATAATTATATATTAAATATTATATTAGTAATTAGTATATTATTTATTCGATTTTATATTAATAATTATTATTTTAAAATAAACTAATAATTATATGAGCTAGTATATAATATTATTTATTAAATTATATATTAATAATTATATAATAAAATTATAAATTAATAAAAATTCTAAATTAAAACTTGTATAGTTTATATATCATTGTTTAATATTAATATATTTATTTTTAATTAATAGATTTAATGTTTTATGTATATATCTATGATTTTTATATGTTTTATGTACGGACGTACCCAAACGTACCCACACCAAAAAAAAAAAAAAATTTGTATCGGCGTACCGTACGCGTACCCGCATCCGCGTATCCGTACCCGATTCGGCAACTTAGCAATACTCACTAAAATACTCATATCTTGCTCAAATCTCACTCTAATGACAAGGAATCAAATGCAGATTGCCCTAAGCATGAAGGTGCCCCAAATGAGACCTTAAAACCTCACCAAATAACTCCTATTCTTTTTGCACAAATCCCAAGACTACAGTAGAATGGTACGGCCTCTTAAAGGGGCGATTTTGCTAAATAAAATCACAATCTGCAAATTAAATTCCACAAACTTGCAAGTAGGGTCTCCCCAAGTAGACAAGATGATAAGAAGAACACCCAGAACAATATCTTTTTGTATTTTTGATTTATGAATGAAAACTGCCTACAGCTCTGCAACATCAGCAACTCTAAAATATGACAAAATGCTTGAATAACATCTAATAAATGCAATGAAACTCAACTACAATGCAAAACAACCCAACTACAAGCTAACCTCTCAACTAGTTGCTATCTTTCAAGCAAGAAGATGAGCCAATGCTAGGAGGTGTGCTTTCCTCGAAGCGAGTGCCTGAAGACAATTTAGCAGCATAACAGTGTAGTAGAAAAAAGATCCCAAATGAAGAGCTGAGGCCTGAATATAAAGACATGAAGAGAACCATCTAGAAGCTTCAAGAAGGGCGCCCAAAACCCTAATTTTGAATTCAAACACATTCCCTCCAAAAGTGGCGTCCTTTTTCCTTTTAATCAAATATTTCACTTTTAAAAATAAAGTCAATCTCCTCAAGTAGGCGTCCCTTTCACTTAGCTCAATATTTGACTTTTAAAACATAATTTATCTCACAATGATGCCTTGACCCTTTAAGTCCCCTTTTTAAAAACAACATGAAGTTGTACTGCTAGGCAAGGGGGTGTTATAATATTAAAATATAATATTATAATGAAAAATACTTATCTCTCCAAGAAAAATGCATCCAAGGCCAAAAACTGAAGTGCCAGCTGAATCAACTTAAGAAGAAGACCAACTGAACTGAACCCAACCTGTCCACTACTAAAAATAGTAAATTCATGAAGTTGCTCGGAATGCCAAACTGACCATACCACTGCGAAGCTCTCTGAAAACCCAGAAAGAATCCGCAATCCAATTTCCAAACTTCAAGCAACAACCACCTCAAAACTAGGAAACCCTAATTTCACCATCCAAGTAGCCTACGGGTCTCCGGAATAGGCCAACGGTCAACAGAAATGATCACATCTGAGAAGGGGACATTACATAGCCTAATGTAAGAGAACTTCGGAAACTGTATAAACTAGCACCCATACCTCTCAATTAATTCCTGAGCTTCCCTCGAGATCCTGTGATGCATCCGCTCCTGGAGTGTTCTCATGATGTGCATGGTGAAGGCGTCATTGGCACGCTTGTAATGAGTGGTACTAGTCAAGTGTAGCTGCGGACAAGCCTCATGAATTTTAAACTGGTGAGAGCCACAACCAACAGGTTCCTTGTATGAAATTCCTCGATACTTCGTCATACGAGCCAGCATGTAAATGATGTAAGAGCCCATATAAAATGTCTTTGTTCTTCTTTGGCTCAAGAGCTGCTCGTGCAAATTGTCACTGATCATTGTAGCCTAGTTGACATAATCCTTCCCTTCCAGCACGAGGTTGATGTAATAGAACATCCACGGCTCAAAAATAAACGACTGCGGGCAACCTCCAACTCGACTCAGCATCATGATAAGATCACAATACTCCTGCTTCAAGTCATCTGCTATGATTTGTCTCGGCAGCTTCGTACGAGAGGGTTTGGGGTTGCTCATCCAGTGAGTATTGATTGTCTCTGTGCATCTCTCGAACGCAGAAGCATACATTCGTTCAGCTCGCTCCCTTGATTTGTAAATCATATTCCTATGCACTGGGATTCCAAAAGCTTCACCAATAGTAGAGGGAGTGAGGTTGGCGAGCACTTGTCCATCTGGTGACATGATTGACCTGTGATCCTTCTCATAGCTGTTGGCGCACTCCATCATCAGCTCTGAACACTGAATGGCTGGTGGGAAACCAGCAGCTGCATATAACCCACTTCGAATGATGTTGTGCGAAGTGGCTGAAGGTTGACGACTACCAATTCCCATCATCCGATTCTTGAAAGTCTCCAGGTTGACAGAGCCCAAATTTGTATCTGCCAGCTTGCCCAACTTCGAAGTGAACTTTGACTCTGGCATAAATGTCTTGCTCAGCTTCTTGATAACTGCCTGCCTGGATGCACCATTGTTGTCCTTGCCAGTTGTCCTTGCCTCTGCCATCTCAACTTCTTCTTCAACAGATTTTGAATTATTAATCACTCAGAAAGTCTCAGCAACTTATCCAACTTCTTAGCTGGCTGCAACAACTTCAATACTTTAAGAAAATCGCCCAACTTCAATCAGAAATTGGACTTATGTAAATTCGCACTTCACACTCTCATCAACTTCAGATTTTCAAAACTCAGCAACTAGACTTCAATTCGTACATTCTCAATCTTCAAATCAGATTAGCAAGTTCGCACTTCTTTAGCAATATTCAACTTCAGCAATGTGGTCTTTTTCAAGCTTCGGTAATCTCAGAGCACAAATCGAACTTCTTTGGACTGCAGCTTCAACAACTTCCCTTCTTCAAACTTCGAAGTTCTTCAATAACTTTCAGCCACAAGCTTTCCTTCAAGCAAATTCGAACTTCAGTCTCAGCAACTTCCAACGCCTTTCACTCAGCAACTCACTCTCCAGCTTCAAAAAAAATTCGAACTTCTTCAACACTTGCAGCCTTAGCAACTTTCAGCTTCACACTCAACTCAGCTTCAGACCCAGAGCAAATTCCAATTCCTTCAATTGGTGAGGAGAAATGAAAAACTTCTCATTTCTTATAGCAAAAATCGAATTCTAGAAGGAGCTAAGTATAGCCAGTGCATTAAATCTCCACTACTCCACTTCAAGAATTCAAATTTTCCCTCTCTGGTATTTTTGACACTTGTCTTTCAACGTCAAGAATCTTATTCTTCTAGAAGTTCAACTTTGACTGGCATCTTTTAAATTCACTTTCGAAAATTTATAATTTAAATTCATCTTTTAATTCACCAGCCGGAGTTCTGTCTTGCAAATTTTAAATTTCAATCACCTCTGACGCTCTGGAAAATTCATCTGTGAAGAATTCAATCAAAAATATCTAGGCAATTCACTTTAAATTCATCGTCGAAGCATTTTCCTTTTGAAAACACATTTTATTCACTTTGCCTTAGAAAATTTTAAAACTTCCCTTAGGAAAATTCATAATTCAAGCAGCGATTAAATTCTTCATGCTAAAGGCCTTGGCGAAGTGCGGAAGACATAGAAATCCATTTCTTATCGAATCATCAGTACCCAGAAGAAAATTTTCTCGAAAACGTGATGAATCCATGGGTACACAACGAACGGGTTCATTTAAATTTAAAATTTTGAACCTTAGAAAAATAATTCCTCATGAAATTTAAATCCGTTCTTTTCATCCGTGAACATCTTGTTGCTCCGACTTGAAAATTTTTATCAATCCTGTTATGCCAACATCTTTTGACTTCATCACTGGCAATTCATTCGGGCTTCAGGAAAAATTCAACCACCTTCAAGGTCTAGGCGTATTTTCTTAAGGAAGAAAATATTTTTCCTTAGAAAAATTTTGAATCACTTTGCATTTTAAATTTATCTTGGCCTTAGAAAATTTTCTTCATCTCAATCAACTTTGCCTGTGGTGAAAATTTGTTTCATCAATTTATTTGGAAAATTTTCCTAAAGGCACATATCATGGAAAATGTTTAATCCCAACGCCTAGCATGTTTTATTTTATTCCCCACCTAGCAATATCAATTCTCAAGTCTAGGCGCATTTCACACTTGAAGGGGAATAATAACCACGCCTAGGCAACATTTTTCATTACTTAGCACTTTCAACGCCTTACTTTACTTATATCACCTTGTATTTACCTCACCATCCTAGGCGCATATCACACTTGCTAGAAGATGAAACCTTCAACGTGACTCTTGAACTTCCTTGTTTTGTCTTCACATGGCCCCATTTGGGTGCATTTGAGCCTAGGAGGAGGATAAAAGTTTGTTGACATTTTGACTTTCTAATCTTGGGCGCATTTTGGCATATGTGGTGGATGAAAACTTTCAACGCCTCCAACAAGTGACCCTTGGGCTTCTTCATTTTTGTCCTTACATGGCCCCATTTGGGCGCATTTTGCCTAGGCTGAAGGATGAAACTTCCAACGCCTCTTTGACCATTTTGACCTCTTGTGAACTTAGGCGCATTTGGGCATCTGTGCAGGACGAGTTTCTAACTTAGAGAAATTTTTAGCATTTTGCTTGCATGTGGGCGCATTTCAACATGGGTGATGGATAAACTTTGTTGACCTCCTTGATTTTCTTGGGCGCGTTTCCACATGCATGAAGGATGGGCGCATTTTCATGGTGGTGGAGGATGAAGCTTATACTTAGCCATTTTCGAACACCTTGATCAAGCAAGTTGGGCGCATTTTGGCATAGGAGGAGGATTAACATCTTTGACTTTCCTTGACTTTCTTGTTGCATGGGCGCATTTTGCCATAGGAGGTGGACGAGTTTTATACTTAGAAATTTTTCAAGCATGAGACCTTGCATGAGGGCGCATTTTACCCAGTGAGCAGGACGAAGCTTGTGCCTTAGAAATTTTTCAACTTTCACCACCTTGGATGGGCGCATTTTAGCTAGGCAGGAGGATTTTTATTCTGACTTGGAGAATTTTATGTCTCTTTATCCTTGAGGGAGCATTTTCATGTTGATATAGGATGAAGTCTCAGACTTAGCCGTTTTTCTTCGTCTTTGCCCGTTCCTCCATGGCTTACTATAAATAGTAAGCTTTTTAATTCTCACACTTCGGAAGCTCAGATTGCCTTGAAATTTTGAACACTGGGTCCTCACGACTTCATTGGCCTGTTGACACTGCTATTTCGGGTTGGCCTGCTATTTTTAGCCCATTTCGGAAGGTGGTTTGCTATTTATAGTAACTGCTCATTTCTGATACCTCCACAACTCCGTTTGATTTGAAATTCGAATGAGGCGCTCCTCACCACGTGACTTGCCTGTTGACATCGGCGCCTGCTACTGACTTTCCATTTTTAGCCTGTTTCCAAAATGACTTACAATAAATAGTAAGTGCTCCGTTTGTCTTCAAATTTTGTCAGCAGATAGCTTGAGAGATGTTGATCGCGGTGGTATACACCGGTTTTCGAAAATTCTGACCTTTTGCCCCTCTTTTTGGGCCCCGAAGCTGGAAACCCTAATTTGTTCTGCATGCATATCAAATGATCTCTGTTTGTTCTCGTTTTTGTTGCATTGCGAGCAGCTCGTGATTCTGAAGTGCTGGGAGGCGGCTGTCGGGATGTACCTGCTAAAAATAGTAAGTTCCTAAATGAGTGACCATCCCCATTTGCATGTCACGTCACTGCGAAGCTCTCGAAAAACCCATAAGGAATATGCAGACATGCGTTGAAAACCCTGACATGAGAACCCTAAAAATAGCCCCGGAAGACTGAATTCTGAAAGTTATCATCTCGTTTTGCATGTCGCACCATCGCGAAGGTTTCTGAAAACCCAGAAGGAATCTCCAGACATGCGTTGAAAAATTCTGCATCCAAGCCCTGGAATCTGCTCCGGAAGCTGAACTGCTAAAAATAGTAAGTTGTCTATTTCAGCTCAAATTTTGCACACGAGCAGCTTGATGTGTTCTGAATGCAGTGTGACTGTTAAAACTTCGAAAGTGTTGAGAAACTGCTCCGAATTTCATACTTGCTAAAAATAGTAAGTAGCCGGAATCTGATGAAAATTTGCTGAGAGCCTACTGGAAGCACACTGACAACAGTGTTAGTCTTTATTTTCAATTTATTCACCTTGCTTGACCTCGGACTAACCAAAAGGATGGAAACCCTAATTTTTAGACTTGGCCAAATTTTACGTTTAACCTCACAGACGGGAACGTCCCCGGAAAGGCAAAGACCAGAAAAGAGACAGACAGAGAGAGAGAGACAAAAACCAAAGCCAAAAAGACCAGAATGGAGCAAAAATTAGGGGGTCCCCATTTTGAATGGGGCGATGTGTGAAAAGGTCACAACAGGAATCGGAAGAGGTTGCAGCAGCCCAGCTGGAAGAGTATGCTCATTCTTGTTCATTTGGCAAGTGTGACACTCCTTGATGTAGCGTTGGACTTCCTCTTTCAACCCTTCCCAAGAGAACCTTTCCCGAATCTGCCTATATGTCTTGAATAACCTTGATGACCAACAAGTGGGATGTCATGGAATGTCATCAAAATCTTCTTTTTGAGCTTAGAATCGGCCACTAAAAAGATCCTTCCCTTGTAGTGTATCAAACCATCAACCACCTTGTACCTTTCGTCATGAAAAGTACCTTCAATGATGCTAGTTGCAAACTGATTTTTGGCATAATCAACAAGCAACAACTCCTTCCAATCAGCAGTAAACTCACACAAAGAGCTCAAATGAGGCCTCCTAGATAGAGCATCCACCACAATGTTGTTTTTCCCCTTGACATACTCAATTTCAAAATCGTAAGCTTGAAGCTTACTCACCCACTTTTGTTGTCTTTCGTTCAAGTCCTTTTGATGCATGAAGTGCTTGAGGCTATTGTGATTCGTCTTGACAACGAACTTGCTCCCCACCAAATATTGTCTGAACTTAGCTAATGCATGCATGATTGCAAGCATTTCTTTGTTGTAGATGCAGTAAGTCCTTTCAACACCTCTTAATTTTCTACTTTCAAACACAATGGGATGCTTATCTTGCATCAAAACAGCACCAACACCTTCCCCTGATGCATCACATTGCAGCTCGAAGGGCTTAGAGAAATCCGGTATGGCCAAAACTGAACAAGAACTCATGATCTTCTTGAACTTATCAAAAACATTGTGCTTTTTTCTGACCAAAAGAAACCTCCCTTTTTAGTGAGGTCAGTAAGAGGAGCAGCACTTTGAGAATAGCCCTTCACAAATCTTTTGTAAAAGCCACAAAGACCAAGAGTCCCTTCAAATGTGTCAAATTCTTTGGAGGTCGCCAATCAACTATCGCCTTGATCTTTTTTGGATCAACTTTCACCCCTTCCGCACTAATTATGTGACCAAGGTAGAGCAACTTCTTCATTCCAAATTCACATTTGGATTCTTTGGCAAACAAACTTTCTGATTCTAGGATGCTAAGCACTTCCTCCAAGTGCTTGAGATGTTCTTCCCACATCTTGCTGAAGATGAGGATATCATCAAAAAAGATCAACACAAACTTCCTCAACTGTTGCTGAAAGACTCTATTCATACAAGAATGGAAAGTGGTAGGAGCGTTAGTCAACCCAAATGGCATGACTAAAAACTCAAAATGACCATAGTGGCACCTAAATGTCGTCTTCTCAACATCTGATCCCCTCATCCCAATCTGGTAGTAACCCAATCTCAAATCAATTTTTGAAAAGAACTTGGCACCATGTAGCTCATCAATGAGCTCATCTATTTGGAGGATGGGGTATCGATTCTTGATTGTGCTTTGATTCAAGGCACGATAATCCACACACATTCGGATGGTGCCATCCTTCTTCTTCACAAGAACTACTATTGAAGCGAAGGGACTCTTGCTTGGACGAATGAAGCCCATCTCCAAAAGTTCTCTTATATTTTTCTCAATCTCGTCCTTCTGCTTCTTAGGATATCGATATGGTGTTGTGATGACTGGCTTGGCCCCCTCCTTCAGTTCAATGACATGCTCAGCTCCCCTCTCAGGAGGCGGCCCAGGAGGTAAATCAACAAACACCTTACTCTTCTTGGTGAATATAAACTGAATATCGGGAGGATAGTCCCTCTTTGTTTCAACCGGACTAGCTGGAAGAACCATACATTCCGCAGCCCACTCAACTTGATCATGCCGAACCAGCCTCTCCATTCTTTTGAAGGAAACAATCCAAGGACCTCCATTAGACATTCCTCTTAGCACCACCTTCTTTCCATCGGATTGAAACTTGAGCTCCACAGTTTGCAGATTTAGAGAGATCTCTCCAAGTGAACGCAGCCATTGAATGCCTAGGATGACATCCGTATCCCCACTATTGACTACATAGAAGTCATCTTTGACTTCTTAGTTGCCCAATTGCATAGACATGTTTGGAATCTTCTTGGTGCAAGAGATGTGAAACCCATCAGCAACCATAACTTTGAAGCCTTCAAATTCCTCCGTTTGGAGCCCTTTCTTTGTCACCATGCCTTCATCAATGAAGTTGTGCGTTGCTCCAGTGTCAATCAAAGCAACTATTCGCTGCCCCTTAATCATGCCTCGAACCTTGAAGGATTCATTTTTGTGAAAGCTCAAGAGTTGGGCAAAAGTGCCCCCACATTCTTGTTCATCTTCGGACTCTTCCGGAGCTTTCTCTTCATCACTTTCTTCAAAACCATACTGTTGCTCCGAGTGATCAAATTCTGATCCAAAATTAGAATAGGCCTCCAAATGGTTTGCATGGCCCTTTCCATAGCATCTATGACCCTTAGTCCAAGGTTCTTTGCACGTGTAACACTTTCCTTCCTTCCTAAGCTTCTCATGAAGCTCATCATCCAATTTAGAAGGGAATCTCTTGTGATGATTTGAAGAATGCCCCTTATCCTTTTTGTGAGCAAAGGGCTTGGGTGGAAATTTAGGCCTAGGGGCCAACAACTCCCTGCTTCTCGCTTTCTTAATGGCCTCTTCAAGGCTTGGTGGGTCAAATGCCTTAACCCATCCATTCAAGGGTTCCACTAAACCTTCGGAAAACAGCACTACTAATCTTCTTTCAATGATGTTGGGAACCATCACGGAAAGCCTTTGGAAATCAGCTATGTAAGTATCCAACAAGCCATGTTGTTTCAGCTGTGCAAGCGAGTGAAACTTCACCTCAGGATCCTTTGTGTCGAACCTCTCAATCAGCTTGTTTGTGAATTCTTCATAGGTTCGAATTAGGTTGTGGCCAAGGGTGACCAAACCATGGTACCACCACTCATGGGCCCCCTCCAAATGCAAGGTTGCAAACTTTATAGCGTCCTCCTCTGGCATAGGTCTCAAGGAGAGGTAATTATCAAGCTTCTGCACCCACGTCCTAGCTGTACACACATCACTTCCATCAAAGTGAGCCAAGGTCACTTTCCCAACAGCTTGTAGGTAATTAGTTCAAGGACCCATAGGAGCACGATAGTCAACCCTTCCACCGTTCCTTCTGTTTCTTTGATTTATGAACTGATCAAAGGTCCATTGATCCCTAAGATCAGGAGGAAGGGAGGCATACTCCAAGTAGGCCTGTCTAGCATCATCTGCAAAAGGTGTTGCAGCTTCTACTTGTGGTTCTTCCCTCTGAGTGAATGTCGGAAAGAGTGGCCTAGAGGCTGATCCTCTGGAGGTGGCCTCATGTTGGCCAATAGTCCTATCTGTCCCATTGCCATTGTTTCCATTGACACCACTGTTTTCCCCTGTACCATTGTTTTGGTTGTTTGCATACTGAGCAGCCTGTTGATCCATTCTTGCAAGCAACCGTGTCATCATGTCAAGCATCCCATCAAACTTCTTCTCTATTTTGTTATCCCTATCTTCCATGGTTTGTCTAGGATTATCTGACATGCTGTCCACTTCTTTACCGGTATCTACTACTTTGCCAATCTCTCTCAAAGCCTCTAAAAACGTGTCTGCCTCTGGCACTGACGAAAACTATGACTGATCTCTTGCCTGACTTCTAGTGCAATATCTGTGGGCTCTGTCACTCATCTGACTACTGACACTGTTGAGCACAGAATGGCAGAATCATGGCTTTGATACCACTATAATGAAACGGACCAATTTTTATTTTATTTTTATTACAATAGGGAATGCAACACGCATCCGTTAAGGTTAGCATTAAAACCAAAACGATGCAGAAAGCAACTCTAACCAAGGATGTACACTAGGATCCCGATGTTGGGCAAGGTGTGAGCATATGGTCAAAGGATCTTATGTATAGCTGAACTAAATAACTCTAACCAAGAATGTGCCCTAAGACTCGATGTGGGAGGAGGGGCGAGCATGTGGTCAGAGGATCCCTACGACTATTGGCTGAAAGTAACTCTAACCAAGAATGCGCCCTAAGACCCGAGGTGGGAGGAGGGGCGAGCATATGGTCAGAGCATCCATGAGTTTAGTGACGGCGCAACCGATCAGCAATTTGAAGTACAATGCAATTCCTTAAAGAAAATAGGTGGCAAGCCAGCCTCTTCCACTTATTCAGCGGGAAGAACAAGTAAGTAAACAAGAAAGAAGTGAGAATGCTGACAATACTACTGTTCAGCTTAGAATGAGATGGAGTGCCTATCAAGAAGACAAGATTAGAGTCCTTCAAAGCTGCAATAATGTATACTATCTCCCCAATGCACAATAAAACTACCTAGACTCAAACCCACACAAAAACCCAACTCTTCATACTCTGATTTTTGACAAACCTGCACAGAAAATGCATAACCAGCAACACAGTTCTCACTAATATGCTCATAAAATACTCAAAACATACTCAAATGACCTGATATCAAATGCAAATGTCAACTCCAGTGATGGCGTCCAAGTTCATAACATGAAAGGTGCAGCTACTAACTGTTTTTCAATGATGCACAAATCCCAATGCAGCCCAAATGGTACAGCCCTCAAGGAAGGGCGATTTTGCTAGGAAAAATCAAGTTCTTCATTATAAAATCTGCAAATTGGTACACTTAGTCACCCCTAGCATAGAATTGGATAAATGAAATACCCAGAACAATATCAATCTTATTTTATGAAATGTGAGCAAAACTACATATCCAACATCTAAAACCAGTAACTCCAAAAATTGACTAAAATGCAAATAACCCACTCCAATAAGCAAAGACTCAATCACCAATGCAAGAAAACCCAACTACAACCTATCTCTCAACTAGTTGTTGTCTTTCAAGCAAGAAGTCAAGCCTAGCTAGGAGGTATGCATTCCTCGAAGCAATCCACTAACCATTCTGGCAACATAACAGTACAATAAACATGAGATGAAGAAATGAAGACGGGCGCCCAAAGCAATCAAGCAATATTCAAATTTGAGTTGACCCCTTATCCCTCCAATAGTGGCGTCCAAACTCATAAAGGCAATATTTCTTTAATTTAAAATTATCTTCTCTTCAAAAGTTGGCTTCCCACCTCTAAGAGCAATATTTGACCTTAGAAGTATTAAATTTCCTTCTGATGATGCGTCCACCCATGAGGTCCCCCTTTTCAGAACAACATAAAGTCATGTAGCTAGGCCAAGGGTTCATAATATTAAAATATAACATCATTTTAATTAAAATACTTATCTCTCCAGAAAATGCATCAAAAGGCCAAGAACAACCATACCAACTGAACTGACTGCAGAGAGGAGCCAACTGTACTGAAGCCAACAGGACCACTACCAGAAATAGAATTTACTAAAAATAGTAAATTTAGAAAGTTGCTCAGAACACCATGCATGCTATACCACTTCGAAGCTCTCTAAAAACCCAGAAAGAATCCGCAAACCAAACTCCAAGCTCCAAGCAACAACCCCCTATAAAATAGGAAACCTTAATTTTTTCCTTCGAGTAGCCTATGGCTCTCCGGAATAGGCTAACGATCAACTGCAAGAGTCACTGCTCAGAAGGGGACATTAAAAATGTTCTATCAATTTGCATTTCATTTCACCTTTACACAATTCGTCCACTTCATGAAGACATAAAACTTTATTAAAAATATCAATAAAGTGTAATGTGGCATCCAAAAAGTAATAAAGTGAAACACTTTATAAAATAATATATCCCCTCAAAATATTATCTTATTTGCATTTCATTTCCCCATGTCTACAAGGTGTCCTGAAACTGTGTGTGCACTTCAGCGAGTTCAATGTACTCACCACCTTCCTACTGTTATTGGCAAGGGATAGATGTCACCAATACTCTGACGAACTTAATAGCACTTGCCATATTTTTTCTGCACTCAATCAATTCTACAAAGATTGTATCATAAGCTTTTACCTTGTAGACAAGTTGTTCTTTCCAAGGGAAAAGCTTTTGCTTGTTCTCCTCTACAGTGATTGAATTGTATGCCATCTTCAAGTCTAAGATGGTGATCTCATCTCAAGGCCTGCTCTTTGCTATGCTCTATTTCAATTCCTATATTTCCGCGTGAAGGTCGTGGGCATTGTACCTCAATTGGTACAACTCTGCCAATATGAACCGGCCCCTGGTGACGAACTCTTCCACTTGATCTCTTAGGTGCTTCCCATATAGAATCAACTGATTTTTCTCTGCAGGTAGCTCTAGCATTTGCGGAAGCAAGGCGGTGACGTTTGAGGTACCCTGAAGAAGGTTGTAGATGTATTGTCGAAGTTGCTGGTTTTCAGCCTTGAGGGAGTCTTTCTCTTCACCATCCTTAACACTTCATAAAATGGCCACACCAAGGGTTTCGTCCAGGCGTGTCCTCCAACCTTTAGATTTTTTGTTCTCGAGTATTCAATTATCAAAACCTAAACAATATTCAAATCTCCGTGATCAATAACTAGTCTGCTTCCCCCATTATAATACGTCAATTTCAGTTTTAGTAACTGATTTATTTTTCGGACTTTTAGGAGAGCTATAGTCTGCTTAGTAATGTTTCATAAACCCAACTGAGATATTTTTAAAAAGACTTTATAGAGTATAAAATATTTATCTCATTGATATTTTATAAAGTCTCATTATAATTAATTAATTAATTATTCAATAAACAAAATAAAGACTTATTAAATATTTAATCAGTTATTTTCCAAAGTCATTCTGGCTTCAAAACGGGGACATCACATTGCAGGAAATAAAATCTATTTTACTATATCCAAGTTCTAGTTTAAGATTCTATGTAAATTAGAAGGACGAAGAAATCTTGCTAGCTACCCACAACAAAAGATGAAATCACAAGCAATGACAACTCTTTTTATTATGGTAGCGTTCACAACAATCTCTCACAAAGTATTCAATTGAAAACTTTCCTTCCTCTTCCTATCAATCTACGCTATGCTATCAGTCTATGCTCTCTATTCCTCTATGTCATCAACTCCTATATGCACAAATAAGGGGGGATGCCCCTTTTATAGCTGGCCCAATCCAACGGACGGCTCAAATTCAATTACAATGAACGGCTCAGATCGAGCCACATAAGCCCTAGTCAAGGTTTTCCCTAAAAACTGCCAGAAAGTGGAGTGGGGTAATAAATGAGCACATAATGCACACTCTCTCCCTTTGACCACTATGAGCATTTAATGCCCACTATCTTCTAGAAGATCCTCATCCAACAAGGCATTCCCACTCTCCTTCTCTTTGACTACAAACTCGATGAATCTGGTCAAAACTGCCTCAACCTCCTGAACTGAGATGGGTGGAATATGGTTGAGCTGAAATTCAAGCAATGTGACCGCTTGCCCCTGCCGAGTACAAGATTTTCCGCAAGCAACTAAGGCATCCTGAGTGTTCTGAATGATGTTAGAGAAGGTCGAAATATTCTTAAAATCCACCTGGGAAAATGATCTTGCATCTGAAAAGAAAGGCTCCAATTTGCTCTTCAGGCCATCCACAGTCACCTCCTCTGGATTCAATCTTTTGCCAAATAGAGCCTCAAGTGTGTTCAAGACTCCTTGTATATTTCCCATGGGCTTTCTAACTCGGGCTGATTCAGCCTGAGCTATATCGAAGAAGCCTCAACCTGTGAATGCAAGTCATACCTATCTCCCTCCTGAATCACTCCTCCTTCTACCAGAGTCTGTACAAGCATATGCATTAAGGCTGCCAAGCGAGGGACAGTTTTATCCTGAGAAATCTGGGTTTCACTCCAAGTCAAATCAACATTACCCATGCGCGTCAGAATACTAGAGGCCTGTTGATTCTGCTGAGGAATTCTTCCATCTCGATTGTCGGGTCAGTCTCCTCCTCAGGATCCTTTCTCATTCTTTCCCTGAGCCAATCTGGCACTACCTGTTGCAGGTCACAAACAATAAGCGATTGTTCCTCTCTTGCTTCCTCTTCACGCACTTCTTCTCTAACAATGTTCTACTGAGGCTCATCAGTCTCCATCTGCTGAACATTTTCTCCTGAACCTCGAGCCTCCTGCCCTATAGTATTCTCATCTTCTAACGTTGTCTCAATCATCTGTTGGAAGCGAGTGTCTGTTGTCGTCTCCTCTTCTTCTTCCTACTGATTTTCTCTCCTAGGAGCATTCACACTTAGACTATCTGGCTCTCTAAGAGGTGGTTGGTTTACCTCCTAAAACTCTTGCTCCTCGTTTGATCTATTTCTCTGGCTCCCAAACAATGACACCTCTTGCATACTCGAAGAGCGAGTCTATGATGGCATAGGTGATGCTTCCTCTACCCTCTGAGTCACCTGCTGAACCTGCACTCCTCTCCATGGTTCTGAAGCTTGGGTGACCTGTTTTCCTTTCCTAGCTGTTGGCGGCCTATGGTCACCCATTAAATGATAAGTGAGGGGGATTGATCTGCTTTTAAGTCTACTCATGTACCTCTCCACCCAATTCCTCGTGAATGTCAAAACCGGTATGCATAATGTGTCAAAGTCCGTAATCTCCGGTTCTGACCAATCTGGTAGTGGGACCGTTGTGTTTCTTACTGATTCAAAATCCGGCTACATAACATTCAAGACCTCATCTACTTGATCTGGAACTGGAATAATCTCACATTCTCTAATCATCTTCATGGGTATTCTGGTAAACATTCTTCTTCTAACTTCAGCATCATCCACTACATTAGCCCAAAAGTCCTGAATATGTGCCTTGTGCCTATACTCCACACCCTGCACCATTCTGATATTGTTGTAAGGATCAAAATCTTCCCTGCCGGTGTGGTATGAAAGGTGGAAAAACTACAGCTCATCTTCAGCTTCTCTGGCTGCCTGCAAGGATGGACAAACCTCATTTCAATTCCCCATGGTGATCAAGAAGTCCAACTCTCCTTTCTTCTTCTTTTTATGAATTCTATCATAGGCACTGAGTTCCCTAGATACTTTGTAAAGTTCCTTTGCAGGAGTGTAAGGATTTTGCAATGTATTCAGTTTTTTGGACTTCTTTTAATCAGACGGTGAGAGATATATTGCATAACTTAAAAGGCATTCAACAGTGTTGACATATAAATCTGAACAGTAACTGAAGGATTCTTGTATCGCTTGCATTTCATTAACAGCAGTTCATTTGGAAAATACAGTAGCAAATCAACGACTGAAACAGCATCAAAATGATAATCCTTTCACTAACGATTCCCTTGATATCACTAAAATTGCATAGCAGTCATAGGAAAGGCTTCACAACAGTTTGACGTGCAAGAGCACTGTAAGGTTCCTTCCCAGGAAGTAAAAGGTTTCTTGGTGTTTGTCTTGATCGATTTCGTTTATCAAAGAAAGAAAGATATGATGCATAACTGCATTTGTGACTAGACATTCAGAATACAAGCAACTCAAGAATTTCTTCCAAATGCAGCATATTTCACTCATAGATGGTACTGGTTTAAACAACACAAATCACAGAACGATAGAAATTCATTGACAGCAGTTCAGATACACATTTCTGAGTTTACATGTGACTGAAATAAATGACCAACTAGCTCAGATTTAACAGAATGAACTACCGGTTGGTTGAAATCTTCCTAGTAATGCTTACTGGACATAGAATGAACTGTTCTACTGTAACAGCAGTGTATTACAAATATTTTCTGAGTGAAACAAGACTGAAATCTATGAAAAATATGCCCAGATTTGAGACAGCTAAGGTCTCAGTATATCATCAGATTACTTAATCAATAACCTATTCTCAACCAAATCACGTCAATAAAATGCACCCAGACCTGGAGTTTTTGCTTTCATCAGCTAACTGAGAGTTCGAATGGCTGTAGAAGAGGTCCAGCAGTGATGATGACCTCAAAATATATGGTTCTGAGCACCTCACGCCTAGCAATCAGCAGAGATATCATGGTGAAAGGTTCACAGCCCTCCTAATATTGATTTGTAGGTCAATGGAAGGTCATCCAATCTTCATGAGCTTAGTCCAGTTTCAGCTCCTCATACTCCCACGAATCTTCCCAAGATGTCACCAGACCCACATAGGTATTAAATTCACCCCTGCAATGTTGACAGATACTATCCAAGGCTCCCAATGTAATTGCTCCTTCCTTAGTTCATGTGCCAAGCTGAGAGTAATTCGCCCTTCTCAGGGAAAATCACGTCCTTCAGTATTTCTTCCAGATTCTTCAGTTTCACGGGTTTGATAGGTTCTAGTGCTTGGCAAACACTGCGCCTAGGGTTTCCTTATGATGCCACGCCTTCAAAAGTGTAAGAGTTGCTCACAAATGCAACCCTCTGAAGCAGCCGATATTTCAGTGAACTATGACCACGAAAATATGAAATTAAACCTTATTTCCCATTTCAATCAAGCTCTATTCTCCCTTGACCAACTCCGGCTAGGACAGAATCGTTGCACTGTCGAAACTAGCCTCCAAGGGTCTGAAGCCCGCAGGCATGAAAGCTCTCGAGAAGCTCTTTCATGGAAGTGAGAAAAATAATAATCTTCAGAGTGTCGAATGATCTCTCTTTTTTTCTCTTTTATATTTCCCCATTCAAAATCATAAAGTGACTTTATAATGTTCACTTTTTAAATGTTTCACTTAATCACTTTATAAACTTGATTTATTCAATTACTTAATATCATCTTTTAAAATTAACTTGTTACTTAGGCAATATTAAATAATTAACAAAAAATGAACTCCCTTAATGCGCCTTTAGCCCTCAGGAATTAAAAGGGCTAAAATAGCATTGTGTGTGGTTACTAAGAAGGGGACATTACATACTTCTAACATTACCATTCTATCTGTGGGGTATCTTGGTAATCTATATGGATATGACGTGAACCCCTGCAGCCTGATATAAGTGAACTTTATAAATTGGATAAACCAATATCCATATTCTTCAATCAACTCCTGAGCCTCTTTAGATATCCTTTGTTGAGTCCTCCGCTGAAGAGTCCTGGCTATGTGCATGGTGAAGGTGTCGTTCACTCTTTCGTAGTTGGAGGTGTTGCTCAAGTGCAATTGTCGGTAGGCCTCGTAAATTTTGAACTGTTCAGGACCACATCCAATCAGCTCCTTATAGGTTAATCCCTTATACTTAGTCATTCGAGCCAGCATATATATCACATCTGAGCTCATGTAGAACATCTTAGTTCTCCTCAAATTCCTGAACTGCTCATCCAAATTGTCACTTATCATTCTTGCCTAGTCTACACAGTCTCTCCCTTCCAGCACAATCCCGATGTAGTAAAACATCCATGGCTCGAAAATGTATGATTGACAGCTTCCACTCACTCGGTTGAGCATCATTATCAAATCACAATACTCCTGCTTCACATCATCCGAGATGATCTGCTTGGGGAACCTAGTGTGAGGAGGCCTAGGCTTCTGCATCCAAACAGAATTTATCATTCCAGCACATCTCTTGAAAGAAGAAGTGTACATCCTTTCAGCCCTCTCCCTTGTTCTCTATACCATCCTATCGGAAGTAGGAATTCCAAACGCCTCTCTGATGGCTTCAGGCATAAGATTGGCAAACAATTTGCCATCAAGGGAAACAATAGTCCTTCACTCTAACCTGTAGCAGTTGGCGCATTCCATGATCAACTCTGGACACTGAATGGCTGGTGGAAAACCAGCAGCTGCATAAAGTCCACTCTTCATAATTTGATGCGCCGTGACTGATGGAGGATGACTACCTAGCCCATACATTCGACCTCTAAGTGCTCCAAGGTTGTATCAACCCAAATTCATATCACTCAGCTCTCCCAACTTTGATGTAAACTTGGATTCAGGAAGAAATGTCTTGCTCAACTTCTTTATCACCGCCTGCCTGGATACGTTGGCTTTGCTTGACTCAGCATTGGCAGCCTTGCCAACAGCTTTGTTGACCCTTGCAGATGCTCCTGCACCAACTTCAGCCATCCTACAAAATAAAAGATAGCCATTAAAATTTAAACTTAGAAAATAAATCACCTTGGGATAGCTAAAATGTGGAGCAAACTTTGAAAATATGGAGCTTTAGCATTAAAATTTTAACTTCAAACCTCAACACTTTTCAGCAATATAACTTTTGGCACTTAAAATTTTCACCCTTAGCCTTCTGATTTGACTTGCTCACTTCAACAGCTTTACCTCAACACTTTCTTTTCACTCTCGGAGCCACAACTTCGCACTTGCAAATGGTGAGAAGAAATGAAAACTTCGTGGTTTAAATAATCGTGTGAGGGAGTTTATTTTAGCAAGTTCATTAAATTTCTCCTTCCACTATTTGGTAATTTCTAACTTTGGAGAGGTGATGGGTGAGTTGTCACCAAGACGGGTCCCAGTCGTCATAAACTTTTCCTTTGTTCAAGATTCTTTCCCATGCAAAATTCGAATTTTCCCCTTTTGACTCCTTGTAACTCTTTGTTATTTCAAACAACTCGTGGGGAATTATTTAATTCTTTTAATATTTCTAACTTTGAAAATCTTACCCACTTTTGATGTTGAAAAATAATCCCACGCCTTAGAATATTTCCATCCAACATACTCTTCTTGGGCGCATTTGATAGGGTCTTCTTTTATTTTCCTTACCTTAGAAATTTTTAGCATCTTGTTCACCTTGGGCGCATTTTCTAGAAACTTTTCTAAACTTCATATCTAGCATCCAATCCATGTGCTAGGGCACATTTACCATCATGTCATAGGGTGTATTTCCTCATGTCGAGCTAAGGTGCATTTAAAGGGTCATGTTCTACATTTCACACGTTAGAAAGTTTCATGCTATCTCACTCTTCCTTGGGCGCATATTGCCTTGGTGTTCTCATCTTTCGTGCCTTAGAAAATTTAACCTCCTTCCTAGGCGCATTTGACCTCCTTAGTATAGGCGCATTCGGGAGCTTGAGGTTTGAGTTTCACTTCATCTTCAAATTCTTCATGCCTTAGACAATTTTCACTTGTGCATCCTAGGGCGCATTTGAGGGGTTGTTGTTTCATTTTCATTGCCTTAGGAAAAAAAATTCGATCTCCCCTTGGAGTGCATTTCACCACCTTGCTTCATGGGCGCATATTACCCCTAGTGCTTTGGGCACACTTGAAATACCTTAGACAAATTTCCATCCAACATACTCTATCATGTCTAAGCGCACTTGGGGGGGTGCTTTGAGGATTTCCACGCCTTAGAAATTTCTTCATCTTTTACTTGCTCTTCGGCATATTTTAGGGGTTGAGCTTAGGGTGCATTTGAGGGGGGGAGCTCATCAAGTTCACGCCTTAGAAAAATTTTCACACCACTCCCTCTTCTTGGGCACATTTGAACCTCCTTAGTCTAGGCGCATTTGAGACCTTTTGTTTCATTTTTCTATGCCTTAGGCACATTTTCATTCAACTTACTCATCTTGTTCACCTTTGGGCGCATATGACCCCCTTGTGTGCATGTTTCATGCCTTAGGCGTTTTTCCCTCATGGTGTTTGTTAATGAACTTTCAACACTTAGTCAGTTATCGTCTTGCTCGCCCTCGCTTTCTATTTTTAGCAACTTCTGAAGTTTTCGTGATTTTCATGAATTTTCAACTTCCTCAAGACTTGATATTGTTTCAACGTGGTCCTCATGACTTGACTGACCTGTTCACACCTGCCTTTTGCGCTCACCTACTATTTTTAGCTCCGTTCTAGAAGTGACTTACTAAAAATAGTATGTGGAATGCACTCAAATTTTACCAGTAGATTCCTCGAAGGATTCTGATTGTAGTGGGATACATCGATTTTCATTTTTTCTCGAGTTTTGCCCTTCATTTTAGGCATAAAAGTAGGAAACCCTAATTTCGTTGCATGCGCTTCAATTGACCTCCGTTTCACGCCCTTTCTGTTGCATACCGCTCTGTTTTGGAGACTGAAGTTCTGGGGCTATTCTGGTGACATCATACCTGCCAAAAGTGGACCTGCTAAAAATAGAACTGCTAAAAATACAAATTTCTCGGAATTCATTCAAATTTTGCATGCAAGTCCTCCGTAAGGGTTTAAACTCAGCGATGTGATCAAAATTTCCAAAACCCTAGGGAAAGGTCCTAAACTGGGGCACCTGCTAAAAATAGTAAGTTCTCAGAATTGGCTCAAATTTTGCAGGTAAGCACTTTAAAGGGTCCTAAATCCAATGCAACAGTTAGTTTTTCAAAAGCCCTAATAAAAAGGTCCCAAATTGAGTACTTACTAAAAATAGTAAGTTGTCAGAATTCAATGAAATATTAATGGGAACCTGCTTGAAGCCCGCTGATTGCAGTATTAAGCTCAAATTTCAATTTGCTCACTCAATTTAACCCCAAACCAAGCCTGAAGAATAAAAACCCTAATCTGACAAAACGTACTTGTAAAGAACCGGACCAAATTTTTTCCGATTTTTGAATGCAATTACAACAACATACAGAAGGCACCCGTTAGGGTTAGATAAATCAAACCAGCAGTTACAATATAACTCTTTGCCAAGAATGCGCACTCAATCTCAACAAGAGAGAGGCTGTCATATGGCAAGAGGATCGTCAGTACAATAAATCAGAACTGCAACTGAAAGTAACTCAACACCAAGTATGTGCTACCCAAACCAGAATGGAATGAGGCGACCATATGGTGGAGATTTAAAGAAATACAAATGCAACTTCGAAATAAACTCAACACCCAGAATGTGCTTTCAAACCCAGAGTGGGAATGGAGCTACCATAGGGCAGAGATGTAAGATATTACAATGCAATTCAACTGTAGATAGGCGGCAAGCCAGCCTCTTCCACTTATGCAGTGGGCAATTACAAAACATAAAGAGCCAGAATGAAGAAATGCTGACAGTACTACTGTGCAGCTTACAATATGATGGAGAATGCCTGCAAGAACACGGATTAGATCTCTTCAATTTGCTGCAATGATAAGTATGTCCTCCACATGGTCTAATATGACTATTTAGCACTCTATCCACACTAAAATGCAATTTTTCCAAGTCTGGTTTGACAGACCAGCAACATGAATGACTGAACCAGCACCCCTTAGACTCACTAAAATGCTCATATATCACTCTAAACAGACCCAAAAGACTTCAAGTTTGATGCAATGGACCTATAAAAAGATGGCGCCTAGTTTAGTTATGAGAAAGGACAGCTAAAAGTGGCTATTAATTAATGGCACAAATCCCAAAGCACTCCAGAAAGGGCGCCCTACAAGGAATGACGAATTTGCTTTATAAAATCATAAACTTCGTATTAAAATTTGCAAATATTCATGAAGGGTCGCTTCCAACAGAGAAAACCAATGAGACAATACCCAGAACAACTCTTTTTGTATTTTTTGATTTATGAGTGAAACTATAGATTCAGCCCTATTATCAGCAACTACAGAAAATGACATAAAATGCAATAAATTGAACTACATAAGTAAACCCAAACTACAAATGCAAACCTCACTACAAAATGTCACTCAAACAAGCAAACCTCTCCACTAGGTGCTATCTCTCAAGCACGAAGTCGAGCCAAGGCTAGGAGGCATTCATTCCTCGAAGCAATCCTATTACCATTTCGGCAGCATAACAATATAGAAGTCATAAGATGATAAAATAAGGACCCGAAGCTTCCTTTTACAATTTTGAGAAAACCTTCCAGAAGCTTCTAGAACACAAACCCTAATTTCAAATTTGAATTGACTCCATTTCCCTCCAGTTTGGGCGCCCCCTTTCATAAGGTTGAATTTTGACTTTATAAAAAATCTCCTCTTCATAAAATGGCGTCCTTTTCTCCAAGAAGTATTTTTGACTTTAGAAATATCAAAATAAATCCTCATGAGATAACCACCCTCAAAGTCCCCTTTTTTAAAATAACTTAAAGTCATATTACTAGGACAAGGGGGTATTTTATAAAATAAAACATTATTGACTTTAAATGACTTATTTCTCCAAAATGAACCCCTTAAGCCAAAAATCAGAATTACCCAATGAATTACCAGAAAAGGAAAGCCTGCTGTGCTGAGCTGATGCTGACTGGACCACTGCTAAAAATAGAATTTACTAAAAATAGTAAATTCAAGAAATTGCTCAGAATGCAACGCATGCGATACCATTGTGAAGCTTTCTAAAAACCCAGAAAGAGTCCGCAATCCAAAATCCAAACTCAGAGATGTAGCCGTCATAACTTACTAAAAATAATAAGTTCGGAAAGGTTGCCCGAAGCAGTTGCAAATCATACCTCCGCGAAGCTCTCTGAAAACCCAGAAGGAATCCAGAATCCAAACATCCAAACTCCAACAAGCAGAACCCTGAATCTTCAAGAGAACCCATCAAATAGCTGGAAATCCTAATTCTGCCACTGACTTGCCAACAGCACACTGGGAATAGGTTATCAATCACTAAAAAGTGATGTGCTAAAAACGGGGACATTACAGTACTCGAGACTTGGCCAAAATTTCAAATTGGGCCAAAAGACGGGTATATCCCCGAAAAGATATAAAGGACTAGGAAAGATTGCCGCAAAACCACCCAAAACCAAAGCCAAAAGACTCGAAAGGGGCAAAAATTAGGGGGGTCCCCATTTTGAATGGGGTAATGTGTGAAAAGGTCACAACAAGTCCCTCCTCCTTGGGAATTTAGAAATAAAGTTTATCGTGTGATTTTGTGATTAATAATCTTTGTTTCATATCTACACCTTGGATAGGAGTCCCTCCTCCTTGGAAATTTAGAAGTGGAGATTGTCGTTTATTGTTGTTTCCAGTAATTTATTTTCAGCCTACACTTCAGATAGATGTCCCGCCTCCTTAGGAATCCTGAGAACTAACTTATCGTTTGATGTTGTTTCCAATAACCTTCATTTCAGCCTACGCCTCAGATAGGTGTCCTGCCTCCTTGAAAATCCTGACTTAAAGATTATCTTATACCAATTCTCTACTTCTAAGTCCTCATGCTCTATTTCTTTTGAGGAAATAGGATAGATTAAGCATTAAGTTAGTTGTAGTTAAGATTTGCGAAACCAAAGAAAAACCTTAGCTGCAATGTATTGGTTTTCTTAACCTTGTGCCTCTTCTAGCTGAGTAAAAAAGATAGGATTTAGATTAATTTACTTTTTCACGCATATCAGCAAAAGAGGGAGCTTCCTCTCCTAATTTGAAGAGAAATCATTATGCACTATGCATAGCTGTCTATTGCCAATCCGCACTCCAGAGGTGCGAATTGTAACACCAACAATTTTTTGGCACCCACTGTGGGGCAGGAGGCAAGAAAACTTCAAGAAAGCTTAACGCTTTATGTCACGGGAATGACCATTTGGTGTCCTACTGCTCCAGTTAAACAACAAGGACTCCCTCTGGCCATCATACAGCCAAACTTTGTGTTGATTCAAGGCAAGCAGTCATACATCATCAGTAGCCTGCGAAGTTTTATCTTTGACAATCATACATCATCTACTCAGTGGAGGAACGCAGCTACTACTCTGGATAAAGAAGAAGAAAGAGCGGATCTTGCAGCCAGTAAACCAGTTTTTCCACCACCCACGTGGGAATAAAGCATCTAGGCTCACCTAGTATACAAGAGAAGGAGAAATAATCCTCTCTTTCAAGAAGAGACGATCTTTGAAGAGGTTCTTGAGCACTTCCTAGAAGGACGTGAAGAATCTCCAGCCCCAACTGAAGCAATGGGCGTAACAACAACAACAACAATAATGGCAACGGCCGAAATGCAAGGAACGTAAGACATCCAACCCCATTACCCTAGGGAGGCGACATCGGGCCGCTGGCCTTAGCAGAACACCATGAACTGCCCAAGGGATCACAAAAGCATTTTCCTCAATTCCACGACGATGGGTCTTGACACCCTGATGAACACAGCTCAGCATTCACAGTGGCTTGTTTTGTTTTGCATGTTTCACATGAAGACATCGCCATCTGTCTCTTTGTTGAGACCCTGGAGAATAACACTGCAGACTAGTTCAATCATCTTGAACCAGGCATTATTACAAGTTGGGCAGTCATGAGTGAAAGATTCCTAGTGAGATTGAAACCCGCTAAGGACAGTCACCATTAATTTGCACAACTCTCAAACTCAAGGATGGAGCCTACTAAATTGATGAGGGAGTTAGCAAGGTTTAACCGCCTTGTCACACGTCTTTCCCATACTCTCAGTCCATCTGATGAGATTTTGATGAGTAACTTCATCAACGCACTACCGTCAGAAATAGCCTTTTTCTTCAAGGGAAGCCAAGGAGTGGATCTACAGCTTACACAAGAAGAAGCTATCAAGATTGAAGATAACATGATCATGAAGGGAAAGATGAAGAACGATTCAATCAAACCGCTTGTTCAAGCGTCTGCTGATCCATTGCTACAGAAGGTAGCCAATGAGGTGACTATCCTCAAAAAGATAGTCACCCACTCAAGGGCAACAAGCACTGCCTACACCACCACCATATCAACCTCAACAGCCATACCAGCCGAAGAGGAATAACTTCAAGCCATTCAACAATTACAAGCCAAGGTTTCCATAAGGACAACCAAGACAGCCGGTTGATACTAAGAAGGCTACAGCCTATTGCACGTTTCATGATACTGATGCACACACCAGAGCCACATGTCCGGAAAATCAAAGGATGAATCAGCTCATGGGATTTGTTGATGTTGCTCCAAGTACAAGCTTTGTACCTTCACCAACTACAAATGTTGTCTCACCACAGACGGACAACTTTGATGGCGACTCCGCAATGAGGTATTTCGACAGAGAACCCGTTAATGAACAAGAAGAAGAAGAATACAGCCAATACTCTCTTGCAATCAATCACAACAACATCTCATCGCTTGTGTTCACACGTGCACAGCACTTATAGCACAGAAAGAAGAAGAGGAAAAGTGGAAAACAAACGAAAAGGGAAAAGAAGTGCCTTCCACTTCCAATCCCAAGTCTTCACAAGAGAACACCATGCCGGTTGCTCAATATTCGTCTTCAGCGAACTTCAAGATCGTGTCTTCCATAATGAAGATGAAGGTACAAATCTCACAATTGGAGTATCTTCAGGATCATCCAGAGCAGTTGGAGTGGATCCTTAAGGCTGTAAAGAAGAAGGCTGCAATCCAGCCTACATTGCTAGAGTCATTCATGCCAGTAGAAGGCAAACCAAAACCATTCTATATATCTTTGTATATATAGGGTTTTAAACTCAGCAATTGTATCATAGATAGAGAAGCTTTGGACAACGTTTTGCCCTTGCAAATCATGAATGTGTTGGGACTTTCGTGCAGAAAAACTCATGACAATTGTTATTCACTTGAGTCAAAGTCGGTGCCATTGGCCGGCCAACTGAAAGATGCACAAGTAAGGCTAGCATCTTGTCATGAAAAGAAGATTATGATGACTATCGTGGTAGCTGACATTCCAACCAGTTACGGGATGTTACTCAGTAGAAGATTCTGCAAAGACCTCGGAGGAAAAATTCAATTAGATTGGTCGTTCGTGACAATCCCATTGAAGAAAGGTAGTTTCAAGCTAGAATCTGAGGCCAAGTTAAGCTTTACGGTGGTCAAGTCCCAGGACCTATAGGCACAAGTGTTATATCAAGACATGGGTCTAGGCACATATGCTATGATGTCTGAAGTAACTAAAGACAATCGGAACTTTGCACTTTCCACAACTACATCATATGAAGAATCAAAAGTGTGGTCGATGTAGTTCAATGGAAGTTGCTCAACATCAAGCTCAAGAGCGAGAGTTGTGATCACTTCTCCTGAGGATCGTCTATATCCATTTGCAAACCGATTGCAATTTGAATGCACCAATAATACGGCGGAATACGAGGCCCTTTTATTAGGTCTCAAGAAAGCAAAGGATATGGGGATCAAGTTACTTAGAGTTCAAGGAGATGCAGAGTTGATTGTCAAACAGATCAAAGATCATTTCCAAGTCAGAAATAATCGCCTTCGATCCTACAGACAGAGGGTGTGGAATTCCATCGACTGGTTCAAGGCATTCAACATCAAATATATTCCACGTTCAAACAATAGTAGAGTCGATGCCCTCACAGTGTCAGCTGCTCTGTTCATGCCAAATTCTGACTTTCGTCAGAATACGTTTTCTATTGGGCTGATCTACAGGCCAGCTACTCCAGATAATTCGAACAACTGGCAAGACTTTGATGACGACGATGACATTACACAATTTCTCGTCATGGGAGACAACTACAAAGAGTTGTTCTTTCAAGGAAGTTCTACTCCTTTCAAAGAATCGTTTATAGAAGACTCTGAAGCTACATATTCTAGGATCATTCAACTGAGAGGAAATCAAATTCCCAAGGGTCTGGTGTCTTTAGAGAATATTTTTGACCGGCATGACCGATACATCCAAGACCAAAAGATGTCAGGTGTTAGTTCTTCTGCTAAGCATTACCAAGTAAACATTGGCACTGAAGATAAGCCTCGGTTTGTCAATTTGGGCAACTGTTGTACTCCAGAAGAAGTTGAGAAGTTTACCGCCCTATTCAAACAATACAACAATGTATTTGCCTAGTCTTACATAGACTTGAAGGTCTTCACACCCGTCGAATTGTCACATTCAATTCCTTTGAAGTCTGATGTCAAGCCTTTCAGGAAAAAGCAGAGACATTATAATCCACGAATCCAAGATATTATCTACGCAGAGATTCAGAAGATGGTGGATAATTTTTCCAATTCATCACTCTACCTGGGTGTCTAAAATTGTTCTTGTGCGCAAAAAGAACAGTGAGATCAGAATTTGTGTGTATTTCAGGAATTTGAATCAATCGTCCTTAAAGGACAATTACCCCTTACCAATCATGGAGCATACCTTGCATACAGTCACCGGTTCAGAGATGCTATCACTTCTTGATGGTTTCTCTGAATACAATCAAATTATAGTGGCAAAGCAGGATCAAATCAAGACAGCTTTCACCACTCCGTGGGGAATGTTTGCTTATGAAAGGATGCCTTTCGGCCTCATCAACGCTGGTGCGACTTTTTAAAGGGCCATGGATTTGGCTTTTGGGGATCTCAAGAACAAGATAATAGTCGTCTACTTTGATGACTTGACCATTTTCTCAGATAAACAGGAAGACCACTTTTCAAATCTCATGAAAGTGTTCGAAAGATGTAGGTACCACAAGATCTCATTCAATCCAAAGAAGTCTATCTTTGCAGTGATGGAGGGCAAGTTACTTGGCAACATCATTTCCAAAGAGGGGACTGTTGTGACCTTTTCACACATCACCCCATTGCAAATGGGGACCCCCCTAATTTTTGCTTCGTTTGGGTCTTTTGGCTTGATTTTGGTTGGTTTTCCTGTTGTCTCTCTCTTGTTTTGTCTGTCTTTCCGGGGATGTGCCCGTCTGAATTCAAATTTTGGCTAAGTCTGAAGAATTAGGGTTTGCTTTCTTCATGCCAGTTTCAAGTTGATTTGAGTAAGCAAATTAAAGTTTGAGCTTGACACTGCGTCTAGAGCACCTTAAGCTGCTTGCCATCAAATTTTGAGTTGAATCTGACCACTTGCTATTTTTTGGCAGTCCGGGCTTCGGAAGCTAATTTTAGGGTTTGCATGTGTTCTTTTTCAATGCATGTTTGAAGAACCTTTCTGGGTTTTTCGAGACCTTCACAATGATATAAAATGCAAGATGAGATGATAACTTTCAGCAGTGCTGCCTTTTTCAGACGTTTACTATTTTTAGTAGGATCACTCTGGCAGCTACCCAACACTTCAGTATCTTGAACGGAGCGACATGCAATAGAAACGGGATCAAACGGAGGTCATTTGAGCCACATGCAAGTCAGTTTAGGGTTTCTAGCTTCGGGACTCAAAATGAGAGGTAAAACACCAGAATCTCCGAAAACTGAAGTATCCCATTACAATCAACATCTCTCAAGGAATCCACTAGTAAAATTTGAAGGCAATCTAATCACTTACTATTTATAGTAAGTTGCTCCAGAAACAGGGCTATAAATAGCAGGTCAGCGCGAGGCACCAGTGTGAGCAAGTCAAGCAAGTGACGAGGACCCCATAGAACAAATTCCAAGTCAAACAGAGTTGCAAAAGTTTGAAAATCAGACATTTACTATTTTTAGCAAGCCACCAAAAATGGCAGGTGCATGAAAACATCAAGTGTCAGTAAGTCGGTCTCGTCACTAAAGTCAAGCTGAGCAAAGATCAAGTCTTTAGAAGTGGAAAATCCTTGAAAATCACAAAGACTGTGAAACTTTCTATAAATAATAAATAAGGATAGGCAGGCATGAAAAATTTCTAAGTCCTTGAAAATGGAAGCTTGACCCCTCATGTGCGCCTAGCATGGCAAGGAGTGTTGGAAATTTTCTAAGGCAATGAAACTTGAAGCTCAGCCTAGCATATGCGCCCAACTTGAGAATTTGAAAGAAATTTGGCTAAGGCATCAAAATTGGAAGTAGCCCATCTCATATGCGCCCTAGCAACTAGAGGTCAGTGGAAAAATATTTAAGTGTTGAAAAATGAAAGCTCAGACCCCTATATGCGCCCAAGGTAAAGATGCCATGAGAAAAATATTCTAAGTGTTTGAAATTGGAAGTAGCCCTGGCTAAATGCGCCCAACTTGCATGGAGTGAAGGAATTTTTCTAAGTATGGGAAATTGGAGGTAAGAGGGCTCAAATGCGCCAAGCTTGAAGAGGGCAAATAGTAAAATATTCTAAGTATGAGAAAATGGAAGTATGACCTTTCATATGCGCCCAAGCTTGGAGGAGAAGTTGGAAAAGTTTCTAAGGCATGGAGATTGGAAGTCAAGAGGGTCAAATGCACTTTAGCTAAGAATAAGAGGTGCTGGAAATTTTTCTAAGTGTTTTGAAATGGAAGATGACCCCACAAAGTGTGCCCAAACAAGTATGAAATGAAGAAAATCTTCTAAGGCATTGAAGATGAAAGCATAAGGCTTCAAATGCGCCCATGAAGAATGAGATGGCATAAAGTTTCTAAGTGTTAAGAAATTGAAGCAGGACCCCCCAGAATGCGCCCGTCAAGGAAGAAGACAAGTTGAAATATTTCTAAGTGTTCTGAAAAAAAATAGAAGTACACCCATCAAAATGCACCCAAGTTAGAAACATGAAGGAGATATTTCCAAGGCATGGCATAAGCCCCTTTCATTTGCGCCCAAGAAAGAGATAGGCTAAAAATGCCTGCAAAGAAGTTTAATTGTTTTCTAAGTCAGGCAAAATGACATCTTCAAGTACGCCTAGCACAAGAAGTAAGAATAAACTTTGGTGATGAAATATTTTTCAAAGGTTGAAAATAAAAAATTAAATGTACCCCTTCGTCTGTATACACATGAATTTTGCATTTTTTGAGGGGAATTTTCTTCTGGGTATTGAATATCTTTAACGAAAAGATGATTTTGAAGTTTTCCACACATCACTGGACATTTTAAAGTGAGGATTTTCACTAGGCACCCAGATGATGAAATTTTCTAGGCAGACAAAGTAAAAATTTTCTAAGGAATAAAATATGAAAATGCCTAAGTCTGTTGAAATGAAAGATAAATTCTATGACGTGAAATACGCCAAGGCACGAAGAATTTGAAGATGAAGTGAAACTTCAACATCAGATTTTCAAGTACGTCCTCAAGGTGGAGAAATTTCTAAGGCACAAACTCCAAGCACAAGTCTCTAAGTGCGCCCATGATTAAAAGTTATGAAGAAGGAAAAAGTTGTGCTAGAGAAAAATGGTGAACTTTATCCAGAGATCGATCTTGGAAATCAGAGCATGAAGATGAGGTAAGTGAAGTGAATTTTTTTACTATAAGTGTTTTGATGCTCTTTTTTTTATTTGTTTTCCAGGATGAATGCCGGGACCAAGGCATGATGACTTGAAGTGATGGAGCAAGCAATCCAAGACGATAATACAACCTTAGAGGAGGAAAAGTTGCATGTTTCAAGCTCCTCCGCGATATCTCAATTACACCCAAATCATGAAGGGAGATGTCGGAAGAAATGGCTAAGTGTTGAAATTCCTCCACAAGAATCTAAATGCGCCCAACTCAGGCGAGGTAGGTGGCAAGAACGAAATGATCAAGTCCAAGACTAGAAAATCCTTCAGGATCAAGATGGAGAAATAATGGAGACCCAAGCGTTAAAGATCATCCTCAAGCACTAAAATGCCCTCAAGGCTAAGGAAGAGGTTGAAGCCATGATGATAAGACTCATCCATTTTGTAGTCAAGAAGAAGAACAAGAACAATGCGAACACGTTTCCAGACAGGAATCTTCTAGAAGATGGTGGACATTAATTGCTCATTTATTACTCCACTCTTCTTGGTGGCAGTTTTTAGGGTTAGGGCTTATGTGGCTCAATCTGATCCATCCATCTGATTGTTATCTGGGCCATTCATTGGACTGGGCCAACTATAAAAGGGGCATCCCCCCTCATTTGTACCTCATTCGATTAGACATAGAGAGCATTAGAGAGGCAACTTAGCTTAGCTTAGTTTGGTAGCATAGCATAGATTGAAGAGGAAGAAAAGCTTTCTCTTTGAATGCTTTGTAAAAGGTTGTTGTGAACATTCATAATAAAAAGAGTTTTCATTGATGATGATTGCATCTTTTGTTGTGAGTAGCTAGCAAGGCTTTTTCGTCCTTCCGAATCACTTAGCATCTTTTTTAAGCAGCTTAAAGTAGAATAAATTTCATTTCATGCAAGTAGATGCTAGTTGTCGAATGTGGTGTTTGATTCAAGCAAGCTTCGTCTATCCATACCACTAGTGTGTTCGCTGATGGTGAATTCGCCTTGTGTGGTCAACTGGAACATTGCGGACTTAACTTCGTTTGTGATTCACATGTTGGTATGCATCGTTGTGACGGTGTCTTCGTGTTGAATTATGATCTGAATACCTTTGGTTACTCCTCTGAAAATTGCATCGGTTTTGTGGAAGCTGTCTGAAGCGAGGCAAAGCAAAGCTCGGTTGAAGTCTGCGAAAATTGATCACCATGTCCCACGTCCTAGAGTAGATTAGAGCCTTCTTATCCCTACAACCATTTTAATTCAGTACTTTCTGGTTAGTTTAGGAAACAAGAGCTTTATAGACAAACCTTTCGAGCACTTGAATTCCTTTCTCCGCCGTTGAACAATTTTGTAAGTCCCCTTGAAATACCAGCAAATCACATCGAGCCAACTGAGACTATCCACTGCATGAAGGAACCTTGGAGTTGAATGCATGATCTTTCTAGCAATCTTAGCATGCAAGAGATTTTGTTCAAAAGAGGATAGAGTCACCGTTGGCAACTTTATTCTGTGTTGGTGCGGTCATGAAATACACATCAACAGGGACTAGAATTGACCCAAATCAGGTGGATTCAATTAAAAACATGTCTCTTCCAACCAATAAAACACAAGTGCACTCCTTTTTCAGTAAAGTCAACTTTATCAGGAGGTTTGTACCAGATTTTTCGAGCTGACAAAGGAGATTTCAGCTATGATGAAAAAGACGTCCACTTTCAAATGGACAAAAGAAGGCAAGCAAGCCTTTACCAAAATCAAAGAAGCTATTACTAATGCACTAGTGTTGGTTCGACCTAATTTTTAGAAGGATTTCATCCTCTATTGTTATGCGTCAGAACACCCTCTGTCTGCTATATTGACTTAGAAGCTCAGTGAAGAAGGAGAATCTACAATTGCTTTCATGAGCAGCAGTTTTAAAGATAGCAAATCACGCTATTCTCAAATTGAGAAGAATGCGTATGCTGTTGTCAGAGCTGTTAAAAGTTTCAGGTTTTATATCTTGAATTCACACACAACGATGTTTGTCACAGATCCAACAGTTAGAAGTGTGCTAACTCAACAGGACATGGGCACTAAAAAGAGGAAACTGGATTGCAAAAGTTCAAGAATATGATCTGGAGATCAAGTTGACCAATCTTGTTTGCAGGCAAGGTCTTTGTCAGTATTTGGCAAAAGATGGAGATCAAAAGTACCAAAGCAATGGTGGAATTGAACCTGAACCTGAAATTGAAGAGGACCTTCCTTTGGTCTTATTAGTTGATTCTGTGAAGGAATGGTACACAGCTTTGTGGTATTATTCAACTAATGGAGAATGTCCACGTCACATGGACAAACAGTAGAAAAGAACAATGAAGCTGAAAGCACAGAATTGTGTGCTTATCAATAACATTTTGCACAAGCGTGGCCTTGATGGAACTTTCCTGTTATGCATCGGTAGAGGCCAACAACAGAGATTGTTGGATGCTTTTCATAGTCAAGCGTGCAGTGGTCACTTATCATCAAGAGTCACTGCATTCAAGATCTTGCGAGCACGGTTTTATTGGCGAACCATGTTTTGCGATGCATATTAATGGGTGTATAGGTGCCAGATGTGTCAGCAGTTTGCTGGCAAAGACAGAATGGCATCTCTTCCACTCAGGCCAGTGATTATCAATGCTCCATTTCAGCAATGGCGTATGGATTTTGTAGGTCCTATCAACCCACATTCCAATAAGGGGCATGTCTATGTCCTTACAACAACAGATTATTTCACAAAATGGGTTCAAGTCGTTCCTAACAAGTGAGCTACCTCAGAAGTCGTGTGCGACTTTTTGAAAGAGAACATTATTTCACGCTTTGAGGTCCCTCGCAAAGTTGTGGCTGATAATGCAAAATGTTTCTCGTCAAAGGAACTACTGAATTTTTTTTTTTACCATGGCATCTGATGTCACACACATCAGATTATTACCCTCAAGGTAATGGACAGGACGAGTCTTCAAACAAGAGCATAGTCACAATTGTGCGCAAGATGGTTGATTCAAATCAGCGAGCTTGGCACAAAAATTTATATGATGCTCTTAGGGCAGATAGAATCACTCCCAAAATTGCCATCGACACCTCGCCTTTTACACTTTTGTACGGTACAAAAGCAATTTTACCCATCACACCTGAGTTGTCCGCTTTACAGCTGGCATTTGCAGTGGAAGATGAAGAATTCAAAGATCCAATCTAGCAGAGGATTTTGTACTTGATGAAGCTTGAAGAGGAAAGGGTGGAGGTTGTCGACAGAATCACTTAGCATCAAGAGAGAGTGAAGAAAATCTTTGATAAGAAGGCTTGTTAGCAAGACTTTGAAATTGGAGATCAAGTCCTGCTATGGGACAAAAGGCATGAGCCTAAAGAGATGCATGGAAAATTTGATTCTTTGTGGCTAGGGCCCTTCCAGATCCATGAATCCGTAGGAGAGAACACATACATTCTCTCGCATTCAGACGAAAGGCTCCTCCCGCTGCCACACAACGGGCAACATCTCAAACACTTCATCCCTACGGGAGAGGAGTAAAATTTTGTAAATAATTTATTTATGCTTTATTGTTATGTTATTATGTGTTTCCCCATTCTGTGATGTTTTGTCGTGTCTTAGGTGATTTAGGTAGTCTTGTTTAGGTGATTTTTAGGAAAAGTCCAAGTATTAGGTGACTAGGAAAAAGTCCTGACTCCAATGCCAAATGTTATGTCACAAGTCTACAAACAACTCAAAGATTCTCGGTTCTCCTATGCCGTAAGTATCCGACATGGTCACTAGACAGAGCCTAATGTTGTACCCAAACCAATTTTTTTTTGCTTCATTAAGGCATTTTGCTTAGAATTTGCTTGGATTTCTAGCATTTGAACCAATCGTCCTTGAAGGACAATTACCCCTTACCAATCATGGAGCATACATTGCATACAGTCACTGGTTCGGAGATGCTATCACTTCTTGATGGTTTCTTCAGATACAATCAGATTGCAGTGGAAGAGGAGAATCAGATCAAGACAACTTTCACCACGCCATGGGGAACGTTTGCTTATGAGAGGATGCCTTTCGGCCTTATCAACGCCGGTGCAACTTTTCAAAGGGCCATGGATTTGGCGTTTGGCAATCTCAGGAACAAGATAATAGTCGTCTATCTTGATGACTTGACCGTTTTCTCAAACACTTTTCACATCTGGTGAAAGTGTTTGAGAGATGCAGGTATCATAAGATCTCATTGAATCCAAAGAAGACCATCTTTGCAGTGACGCAAGGCAAGCTACTTGGCCACATCATTTCCAAAGAAGGAACCAAAATTGACCCAAATTGGGTGGAATCAATTAAAAACATGTCTCCTCCAAGTAGTAAAACACAAGTGCACTCCTTTTTCGGTAAAGTCAACTTTATCAGGAGGTTTGTACCAGATTTTTCGGAACTGACAAAAAAGATCTCAGCCATGATGAAAAAGACGTCCACTTTCATATGGACAGAAGAAGACAAACATACCTTTATCAATATCAAAGAAGCTATTGCTAATGCACCAGTGTTGGTTCATCCTACCTTTGGGAAGGATTTTATCCTCTATTGTTATGCATCAAAACACACACTATCTGCTATATTGACTCAGAAGCTCAGTGAAGAAGGGGAATCTCCAATTGCTTCCATGAGTGCCAATTTTAAGGATAGTGAATCGCGCTATTCTCAAATTGAGAAGAATGTGTATGCTGTCATCAGAGCTGTCAAATATTTCAGGTTTTATATTTTGAATTCACATACAACGGTGTTTGTCACGGATCCAGCAGTTAAAAGTGTGCTAACTCAACAGGAGATGGGCACGAAAAGAGGAAACTGGATTGCAAAAGTTCAAGAATATGATCTGGAGATTAAGCCTACCAAGCTCGTTCGTGGGAAAGGTCTTTGTCGATGTTTGGTAGAAGATGGAGGTGGAAAGCATCAAAGCAATGGTGGAATTGAACCTGAGCCAGAAATTGAAGAGGACCTTCCATTGGTCCTATTTGTTGATTCTGTGGAGGAATGGTACACACTCTTGTGGTATTATTCAACTTATGGAGAATGTCCACGTCACATGGACAAACAGCAAAAAAGAACATTGAAGCTAAAAGCACAGAACTTCGTGCTTATCAATAACATTTTGTACAAGCGTGGCCTTGACGGAACTTTCTTGTTATGCGTCAGGAGGAACCAGCAATAGAGATTGTTGGAAGCTTTTCACAGTCAAGCATGCAGAGGACACTTTTCATCAAGGGTCACTACATTTAAAATCTTGCGAGCACAGTTCTATTGGCCAACTATGTTTCGCGACGCATATGAATGGGTGTACAAGTGTCAAATGTGTTAGCAGTTTGCTGGTAAAGTCAAATTAGCACCTCTTCCACTCAGGCTAGTGATTATCGATGCTCCATTTCAACAATTGGGTATGGATTTTGTAGGTCCTATCAACCCACGTGAGCAAGGGGCATGTCTATGTCCTTACAACCACTGATTAATTTACAAAATGGGTTGAAGCGGTTCCTACCAAATGAGCTAGTTCCAAAGTTGTTTGCCACTTTCTAAAGGAGAACATCATTTCACGCTTCAGAGTGCCTCATAAAATTGTGACTGATAATGCAATGTGTTTCTCATCAGAGGAGTTACTAGAGTTTTGTTTCGATCATGTTGTCAAACGCATCAGATTATTACCCTCAGTGTAATGGACAAGTCGAGTCATCAAACAAGAACATAGTCACAATCGTGCGGAAGATGGTTGACTCAAATTAGTGGGCTTGGCACAAAAAATTATATGATTCTCTTTGGGCGGATAGAATCACTCCCAAAAGAGCCATCGGCACCTCGCCTTTTACACTTTTGTATGGTACAGAAGTAGTTTTTCCCATCACATTGGAGTTGTCTGCCTTACAGTTGCAATCTCCAATAGAGGATGAAGAATACAAAGATCCAATCGAAAAGCGGATGTTGTACCTGATGAAGCTTGAAGAGGAAAGGGTAGAGGTTGTTGATAGAATCACTCAGCATCAAGAGCGAGTGAAGAAGATTTTTGATAAGAAGGCTCATTAGAGAGACTTCAAGATCAGAGATCAAGTCCTATTATGGGACAAAAGGCACGAGCCTAAAGGAATGCACGGAAAGTTCGATTCATTGTGGCTAGGGCCCTTTTAGATCCATGAATCCGCGGGAGAGAACACATACATTCTCTCACATCAGGATGGAAGGCTCCTCCCGCTGCCATACAGTGGGCAATATCTCAAAACCTTCAACCCTCCAGGGGAGGAGTGAATTTTTGTAAATAATTTATTTTATGCTTTATTGCTATGACGTAATGAGTTTCCCCGTTCAGTGAATTTTTTGTCGTGTTTTAGGTGATTTTAACTTGTCCTGTTTTAGGTGATTATTAGCAAGTTTTAATGTTATAGGTGATTAGAGAAAGTCCTAACTCCATATGCCCAACTGATAAGTCACTGGTCTACAAAAACACAGAGAATCTCAGTTCTCCTATGCCATAAGTATCTGACATGGTCACCAAACGGAGCCTAATGTTGTACCCAAACCAAAAAAAAATTACTTCATTAAGGCATTTTGCTTAAAAGAGTTTAAACCTTGTAAAATGATGTCAAAACGTAGCTTTTTGGGCTAATCAAATATAGACTTTAAGTCAGTTTGATGTCAGGAAGATACTAGTGAAATTTGAAAAAAGTGAAAATTATGGTTTCAAGCACCCCTGTTTCGGGTCGCAAAACCCTAAAAATTGAAACTTGTCAGAATTGACTAAAAATTGTTTTGATTGGCTTATTTCACTTCGCGATCACAATGGTGAAGTCAAATTTAGTTAAAAGTTAGTTTAAGTCAAGTAGGTAATTTTCGCTTTTTCAAATGGAAAGTTAGAAGCTCTAAGTTCGTCAATGGTAGATAGCCAGAGATCAAGTGTCGAAATCTAAGCTTAAAACACTCAAATGAAGAATCTATGGCAAGATGAGTTCAAAATGGTTCTTCGTCTCGAAGGGTTTTTTTCGCCAAGATAAAAATCACTAAAAATTTTCGAAGTCTAGAGCAAAAGCGTGCCTCCTAGCTAAGGGCACCTTAGATTTGAAAGGCTCAGATTTCAGTTTCGGGATTTTTCACTTCCAAGAAGACTTCTCAAGAATACTGTCAGCTTTGCGATGAGCCTACTAGCCATTCTGGAAGATTTGTCTAGCACCTAATATGGGAGATTGAACAAGAAACAGGGGAGATGAAAAAATGACTTTAACACTGGAGTGAAAAGCGCGCCTCTTAGCCAGGGGCACCCATCTTTTTGAGGGACCAAATGGAGGTTTCCGACCAAATGATATCTAGGATGTTTGTCTCAAACTTGATTAGGCTTCACAATGAATACGTCAGCAGGTTAATCTGAGTTGCTGAACTACCAGAATCAAGAGTCAAATATAAGGATTAATCATGGTCAAGATCTAAAGGAAAAAGCAAAAGCACCCCTGGAGGCCAGGGGCGCCCAAGGTTTTTGAGCCTTAGATGCAGTCTTTCTGGTGATCTCAAGTATTCATCCTGTCTGTGACGTTGTTAGCTTTCCGTTGCATATCTCAGTCAGGTCAAAGAATAAGTTAGCAGTCTGCAGTCGAGAGTTAAGTGTGATTTTAGCCAATTTTGAAAATGGCGAAGTTTGGGAACAAAAGTGCCCCTGGAGGCTAAGAGATTCCTTGATTTTAACCCATCAGACGATGAAATTTGGAAAGGTGCTCTCCAAGAGCTCTTGTGCAAAACGGAGTCACCTCCGCAGTGAGCCTACCTATCAATTCTGAAGTTTTGTTGAACGTCGGAGGACGTGAAATGAAGGGAGGTCAAAATCACCTTCCAAAATGATGAAAATTTGACTGTCTAAAGCCAAAAGCGCCCTTGGAGGCCAAAGGCGCCCTGAATTTTGAAGCCTCAGATCTCAGAATCAGGTTTTGCAGCCTCAAGGAGTTTCTTGTCAGTTTTGATCCTGCTCTTCAATGAAACTGTGAGCCAGTCTTCTGGACACATCAGTCAATCAGAATCAATGGTCGAACATGGGCTCCGGTGAGGTTTGTGAAATGAAATTTTCAAGAAAATTTCTTTGGATGATGCCTAGAGTCAAAGTTTGACTTTTTCACTCAAGTGCATAAACGCCCTATAAAGGTGGAGATTGTGAATTAAGATTAAATATTATTTAATTCTCAGGTAACTGTTTTCAACTGAACTTAATTTTGCTTGCAAAAGGGGCAATTCATTTTTGCATGAATTGTTAACTAAATTTGCTCCAATTAGAAGCCAGCGCCTTATTTAGGGAAAATTTCTCAAGCAGTTAACTGCGTTAAGGGGGTCCAATAAGAGATTGTCGTACATTTTGAGGTCCAATCAAGGTGGCGCCTAATTTTAATGCAAATTATGACAACTTTAGACTTAAATTTGTTTCTTTAAGTCATTATTGGCACCATTATTCTCATCACAGGTGCAAGCAAACACGATTTTCTTGAGCAAATGAAGGTCTAAAGGTGCTTCAAGTAATATTTTTCAGTGTTCTTTGCAGTGCCATGTCTAGATTGTTCAGAAGATACATTTTCCAGACTTAACAATTTTTCAGTGCATGCAGATTTCATCAAATCCAATTCAAGCATAGGCGACTTTTTGAGGTAGAACAAATAAACTTCTATCTTTTGTCTAAAATTCTTCTATTCTTGTCTTAGGTTTTCTCTCGCATGTCAAAGTAAACGGCGGAATTTTCAAAATCTGATCATTTGGGTTCACATATTTCAATGACAGCAGCAAAACCCATGTCTTAGATTTTTTTGAGAAAATTGCCCCACTGCTTTTATTCGAGAAGCACTGTGTTTTTTTTTTTTTTTCTGAAGGTTCCTTTGCATGTGGGCCAAGAACACATATTTTCCAAAATCTAATCATCTAGGTTGCCTTAGAATTCCATTGCCTACAAAACCCATGTTCCAGATTTTCTCGGGAAAAATTTGCCCCGGGAAGCTCTAAAACCTTGCTTTTTCTCAACTGAAAAGCTTTTGCATGCCTTGCTAAAACTCATATTTTCGAATTTTTGATGATCTGGGTTTGCTTAGATTTCAGTTCTCTACAAAACCCACATTTTAGAAATTTTCCGAAAATTTCCCCGCAATTGGCTATTTTTAGCCTCATCCATAGCTTTTTTCAGCTTTTTCTAAAAGTTGTCCAAACATACCCGACTTTAAAGTCAAAAATCTAGATTTTCAAAATGCAATTCAACCTCATAGATTATAAGGCCAAATCGGTCTTAATACACAACTTTTTGAAAACCTCGGACACAAACTTGGGTCGTGTCTATCCAGTGGTCAATTTGAACACATTGGAAAGCATTAGCAACAATACAATGAAGAATCTTGAGCATTCTGGATTGTTGGCAGTAGTGTCTATTCCTATCACGGATTTCGATCTCGAGTTTGTTCTTGCTTGCATTAAGCACTACGACTCGTCTACACGACAAATCAGATCAGCTGATGGGAGAGTCATTTGCAGTCCTAAGCCGAGGGATGTCGAGAAGTGCTTTGCTATTCCTCCTCATTCAGACAATTTCACTATAGTCATTGAGGCTTGTGATAAGATATGGTATGAAGACAGAGAAAGATCCTAGCGAAGAGTTCCTAAGAGATGGTTGAAAGTACAGAAGACCAACATGCCAAAGAAGGTTGGTCGCGATGAGTTTAAGGATGAAGTTGCTATTTTGATAACTTTACTCAACCGGGTCACAGGTCAAGAGGAGGCTAATATTTTCCGACTGTGGATGTTCTATGTAATTTCTCAGATCATCGATGGCAAAGAACATTTTAACTGGGCCATGTTAATCAGCGAGTGCCTTCCCCAGTAGATCACTGGATTCCTCAAAATTCACGAGTTTCACATGGTGTCTTACCCGGTCTACTTGATTGCGTTCCAAGGCAATTTTAGACACTTGAAGACCAATGGGACTCTTAGTGTTCAGCATGTTCACGAATATTACTCTCAATTGGAGTTCTCAAAGGCTGGACAAGATTTCAAAGCGGTGAATGATCACTTTTTCATGAAGACAATCAGAGACCTCGACAACGAAATGCAGATCAAGATTTCACCATGTTGTACCCAAACCAATTTTTTTTGCTTCATTAAGGCATTTTGCTTAAAAGAGTCTAAACCTTGTAAAATGATGTCAAATACAGTTTTTGGGCAATATCAAGCATGGACTTTGCTCAGTGTTATGTCAGTCAAAAGCAACTGTTGAGCAGTACCTGTTGATCAAAACCTGAATCAAGGACTCAGAACGAGGCATTTCACAACGGAGGAGCATTTCATGACGAGGCTATACCTTTGCATGGTCATTTCAATGGCCAAGACGAGGATTTCAGTGATCAAATTTATGAAGATTTCTCAAGAGAAGCAAATCTGCGCCCATGTAGCCTAGGGGTGCCCTTCTCCTTGAAGGCTCAGATCTTGTTGCTTTTGTTTGTAAATGCAGTCAATCTCTTCGGAATTAGTCTGGTTATCCGTCGAGATATCCTGCGAGGTTATCCGAGGTCTACAACTCCGGTTCTTGAGGTCAGAAGTTGAAGGTTCAAAAAGTTGCAGATTGCGAAAGGTGGTCAATTCATAGCTTTTACGCCTCTATAGCCCAAGGGCGCCCTTCTTAAAGGAGGTTTAGATTCTGTTATCCCTGCTTGCCGATATATTCAATCTCTCCCTAATTGGTCTGGCTATCCGACGAGCTATCGAATGCAGACATCCAAGACCCAGAGCTCCGGCAGTCAAGGTCAAAAGTTGAGGTTGCAAGGAGGCTTTACATCACAAGAAAATTGTCAACTGCCAAAACTGCGCCCCTGTAGCCTAGGGGCACCCTTCAAGATGACCCCTGAGATGGATGAAATTGCAGATGAGGTCTTCCTGACATTTGTGCTACTCTTGTCCGGTTTCGCAACACACCAGTCAACCTGTCAATCTGACATTCTGAATGATCGTGGCAGAGATTCTACTAGGCACGTAAATCAGAGGGTGGAGAAACATGAAATATACACTATAGCCTCTATAGGCCAGAGGCGCTCAGCGTTTTGGCCTGTCAAATGGAGTTTTTAGCTTTCGCAGTCTTCACGGGACTTGTGAGGAATCACTCCATCTATCCAACGAGCCCAGCCGTCAGCCTCCGAGATTTGGCAAATGCTCGTACGTGCGAGGTCTTTGCAGAATACTGAAAAACGAAGACGTCCGGAAAATGGCTAAGTTTGGAGCATATATTTTAATTTGAAAAGGCTATCATCTCTTTGAGGTCTTAGAAGTAGTTTTCTCGCTCCGTCAACTCTAGAGACATCTCTTGTAAGTTGCTCTAGCTAGGAAATGAGACAAACGATGCGCAGATCGGAGCACTCCAGCTCCCGTGGTCAGAGGTCAAAGTAGGGCATCTAGTTGAAAGTCATATTTTTGACAAAATGGTGTTTGAGCCTTCATAGGCCAGGGGCGATTTTCCTTTTGAGGTCCCTAATGCAGTCCTTTGATGCCTTCCATGCAGTCGTTGGATGCAGAATGCTTCCAGTCACACAGTGAGTTCATCATCCAGTCAGCAAGGTTCACCATTCATCATCAGCAGTCGTTTGAAGCGTCATATGGGAGAATTATGAAATGGCCAAGTCTGGTGTCGTAAAATCAATTTAATCAAGGGGGCCTAATTCTTTGAGGTGTTAAACGTTGATTTTTGCAGTTCCATCTCCCAGCAGACATTTGATCCTTGCTTTGTAGGCTTCGCGATGAATATCCCAGCACGATCACAGCCTCAACCGATCACCCGCAAATCAGTGTTGAATATGGTTAGTTGTAACTTTGCAGTCAGCTACAAAGTAGAGAGTTAGTAAAAATCGTCATATCTTGAGCAAATGGACTTCTATGAGGACAAATGAGGAATTTTTGAAATCAGTGAAAGTTGTCGGATCCATCCAAGTGCTTTATGTGGTTTGTCAACTGAATAAAATAATATTTAATATTTATTTTACATGCTTAAGTATTAAATGGCGATTTTCTTCAAAGGGGCACCTTTATGATGCTTATTTTCAAATTGCATGATGAATATTATTTTTATTATTATTTTATTCCGAACTCTGAGACAGTGTCAATGTAACTGGAGGGGGTCCAATCAGAATCATTCTATTTTCAGTTGTGGTTTTAAATCTTGTAGTCACCTTTGAGGTGCAAATTTATTCTATTTAAACATGGTGCCCAGCATTAATTCATTATCCAACTACAGAAATTCATATTTCTTCACAGGTAGAGCGAATTTTCTCCAGAGTTGGGCTATTTTATCAACAATCAAATTCAGAGATATCAATAATTCCTTTTGCTAGTACAAGTTCACAGTTCATCAGCGAATTTGAAGAAGCCAGTGGCGATTTTGACATACGAAAAACACAGAAAAAACATCTTTTCTCTTCTTAGATTCATCAAAATTCTCTCAAATTCAATTTGCATGTTCAAAAAACAGGCAAATTTATTCATCTGGATCAATTTCACATAGCTTCCTCGAGTTAAAACCATGTGCTTGAATTTTTAGGAATTTTATACTCCAGAGCATCAGTTCTCGAGTTTCTAATTTTCTCAACTGAAAATTCCTTGCATGGTCTAGTTGAAGTTGGATTTTCGCATTTCTGACGTTCTGGGTTGTCTTAGTATCTTTTTCTGGACAAAACCCATATCTCATATTTTTCGCTGAAAATAACCCTTCGATAGGCTATTTTTAGCTTTCCAGAAATCTTGTCAGAACATAGCCATGTTCACAGTCAACAGGCAAGTTTTCCAAAATGCAATACACTCAGCTTGAATACAGGACCAAATCAGTCATAACTCACGACTTTATCGGGATAGTTGAGACGAATCTCCACAAGGTGCTACCAGAGGCAGTCTTAGATCCAGTCAAGATCAAAGATTCGATTATTTAGAAAATTCAGTAGTCCAGGTTACTTGAGCCCGCTTCCATACCTATCTTCGTTCACTGTGTTGAGTTCATGATGTCTTGTGTCAAGCGTTACAACTCTGATACTCGTGAGATAGTGCCAGTAGATGGACGAATCATTTGCAGTCTCAAGCCTCTGGACGTTGAAAGAAGTTTTGGTATCCCTCAGCACCCGAGCAGTTTGGTCATTTCTATGGAGCAATGTGTGCATGCATTCAACGCTGATATAGACAAGTGCCAAAGCAAGATGGCAGAGCGATGGTTGAAGCAAACGAGGAACAAATTGCCAAACAACGTGGGTCGCGGTGAATACAAGGATGAGTACTCGATTCTAATCACACTCTTGAATCGTGTCTTAGGTCATGCACATGCAAACGTTTTCTAGCTTTGGATGTAGTACATCATTGGTCGCATCATATCTGGGCAGGAGCATTATGACTGGGCATCCTTCATCAGCGATGTTCTCCACAAGTAAATCACCGGTTTCCTAGTTGCCAACGAGTTTCACATGTGTTCTTACCTCGTGTACTTGGTTGCTTACCAGGGCCAGTTTAGAGGGTTATACACGGTTGGCATTCTTAGTGTTCAGAAAGTCTATCACTACTACGATCGGCTTGAGTTCACTAATGTTGAACGTCACTCCAAGCGTGTTCAAGAGGCTTTCCTGACTTATACAGTGAGAAACTTGGACCGGGAATTGCACATTCATATCTCGGCGGTTGCTAGAGCAGCGATTGATGGTTAGGCAGACTGGTTCATCCAGTTCCCTACATACACCTACATCTGAGTATATGGATTTACAGAAAATCTAGCCATGCTTCCACGTTATCCTTCGGATAAGACAGTTTTCATGGAGTTTCTGAGGCAGTTACATGATGTTCATCGTCTTCTACGCCGCAAGCATAAACAGGCTGCCAACTTTCCTAAGCAATTCGGAATATATTGGTGCAGAACGGCAGTTGATGCCAAAGCTGCAGGACAGGAGCTAGAGAAGTATCGTCTCAAGTATCTCGTTGATATACGTGCCTATGATCCTTGGGGTCATTACACAGCACACCTCGGTGGTCGCGCATACCATAAGCCTACTATGGAGGACTATTGGGCAAATTGCGAGGACGACTTCGAGGTCCGCAAACGTAGCTACGGCCGCTTCTCTCTCTCACAGATTTTTGTTTTCTTGGCAAAAGATGTGGTAGGTTTATTAGATGATGAGGGACAAGTACTTCCTCAATTTTTTAGAGAGCAAGTTGATACACAGCCGCTATCGGCAGTTGATTGGTACACCAAGGAGTACACATCAGTAAAAGAGAGGTCAAGTAGAGTTATTCAAATTAGTATACTTTACCTCGACAGTAACAAGACCAGGAGGGTAAATATGCCTAGAGCAGAGCCGCCAATGGTGGATCCTTCGCTACCTTCCTTGTCAAAACCCAAACAGAAGAAAAGGAGTAACCCTCCTAGAAAGAGTCAAGCGCCAAACAATTCAAAAGGCAAGGTGCTTGCCATTGATACACACACAGAGCCTGTCAAAGAGCCAGTCAAAGGCTAATTTAGAGTCCACCAGTGCCTGAGATCCAGCCTCAAGTTCCTACACCAGCCCCAGAGCAGTCAGTAGTCCCGATTCACATTGAATTGGACTTAGACACTCCATCTCGCAAAAGCTCCTCTACATATTCACTCTCGTCAAAGCCTCCTGTTACTAGTACAGATCCTTCCAGTGGCATTAGCCGAGACCAATCTTGGATTGAATCTCAACTGGGAAGGAAGCGGAGGCAGCCATCCTATGTCCTTGATCATTCAGACTTTGATCATGTTTACCAAGATGCGTCAGACAAGAGGATCAAGAACATGGTTCACATAGAGAGGAATGCTAATATGGAGATCGTCGTCGAGACTGCCATATCTCCAGAGGGGAAGAGCTTGGATGAATTGGAATCTCAGGACTTTGAGGTTATCACAGTCAACCTCGGTCATAGCACTCGCCAAACTCAGGTTGATCTCCTACAGGTTGCTACAGACAGCGCCAGGGATAGAATGCTGAAGGATGGAGAAGACAAGGCAGCCCTCAAGGCTAAAATCAAACATCTTCGTCAGTACATTTCTAGCCTTGTACACAGGTCAGATGTTACCACCACACTCCCGCCAATGCTTGAGCCACCAGCAGAACAAGATCATCTTGATCACTTAGTTGCATACAACAAGCGCTTGGAGGAATGGGAGGAAGAGTTCGTTTCTAGAGGCCGCTCTATGCTTACAGAGTTATATCAGTTGCGGTACAGTGCACAAGAGCTCCGTCTACGTCTCCAGGATGAGGAGCGAGACATGGCGATTAACAGACCCCGGGACGAGATTATGATTGCTCACCTGAGTGTGGCATATGAATCAGTCACAAATGCAAAGGATAAAGAAGCTATCTACTCTTGGAAAACACAGTTGGTTTTCAAGGAAAAGACAGAGGAGACTATGGCATCAGAGTTGGCTGAGAGTAGAGAGCATGTCACTAGTGCACTCTGGTCTGTGAGAACCTTAGTGTATCGCTTACCGTGTCGGTATCAGATTGAGGGTGATGCATATGTTGAGCTTACTGATGTGCAATTAGAGCTCCAAGCACTCGTTCATAGTATTTTCAGTGGGGAGACCATTGGCTGTAAGATTAATCAGCTTACAGTCATGTCAGCATTGTTCGATGAGGCAACCAGGAGCAAAGGTGAACTTCAGTCCCAGATCACAGCTGGTGAGGACATGCTGCACAGACACACCATACTTCGGCAAAGTATCAGTGCTCCAGACAGTGATACAGTTAACAATCTCATTGATGGATTGGTTGCTCCATATCACAGCCAGTAGACTTCAGTTCCCACCTCTCAGGATAGACATTACACACAGGAGTTAAACTTGGCATTACCTTTTCAAATTAACTCGCTATCTCATCTCATGCATGTCTATTTTGGGATTATCTTTATTCACTTGGAGTTGTATTTAGGGTTTACGTTAACTGATGGTAGTGTTCTAGTTAACTTGCTTTCAATAAGAACATGCATGCTGGCACATTGTCCATTTTTAGATTAATTGTACCAGTTAACTGATGGTAGTTTTCCAGTTAACTGTATAGTTTGCTTTATTAGGGTTTAGCAATAAATCTTGCATGCATTGCAAGACTGTAGTTGACTCAAGGGGATTTTAGGGTTCCCTACACCTTTTGATGTCTATAAATAAGAGTTTTTGTTCATTTGTACATAACTTTTGCACGAGAGAGAAATATATGTTGCGCCTACCTTGCCTGTAATATTGCTCATTTTGTATTTGTTCATGAGTATTTACTGTTATGATGAATTGTTATGCCACTTGGGTTTCATGCAATTATGATGGTGAATGCTTTCCTTAGTTAGATATAGTGGCTAGTTCGATCGTAGATTGTATGCGTGTCTCGCCTATGCAATTTATTGTCCTAGTTGGCTATCCTTTATGTTTCGTGTTCAATTAACTCGTTCAGATTGAGCTGATAGTTGCGCCACCTTTCCTTCAAGTTGAGAATTTGTACTTGGTTATCGTGTGATGTGTGTATTCAATAAACCTATTTGGATTGAGCTGATAGTTGCGCCACCTTGCCTTCAAGTTGAGAATCCGTACTTGGTTTATCGTATGATGTGTGTGAATAATAAACCTATTTAGACAAGCAGATAGTCGCGCCACCTTGCCTTCACATTGTGAGTCTGTACCTGGTTTATCTTCTGATAATCATTCCCGCTCCGTTTCCTCATGCTCTGAATTCTTGAGGGGATTGGATAGTATAAGCTTTAGTTTTCTGTGTTGTAGTTAAGTCTTGCGAAACCAAAAAATACTTAGCTGCAACGTATAGAGTTTTCCTTAAACCTTGTGCTTCTTACAGCTGAGACAAAAAGACAAGATATAGTTTAGTTTACTTTTCTTTTCAAGCACTTTTGTCAGCACAACAAGGGAGCTTCCCCTCCTAATTTGAAGAGCACTCATTGCGTAGTGTGCATAGTTGTCTGTACCAACTTACACTCCAGAGGTGTTAGTTGTTACGCAAACACACCAGAGGCAAAATCAGCAATGGAGAGTTGGGTGGATTGGTTCATTCAATTCCCCACTTTCACATATATCCGAGTGTATGGTTACACCGGAGAACCTCTGATGCTACCGAGGTACCCGTCAAACCAAGTCCTATTTATGGAGTTTCTAAGACAAGCTCAGGAGGTTCACTCTTTTCTTCACAGTCGACACAAGCCAGCATTCACCTTTCCTTTCAGATGGGGTATTTACAAATGCAAGGCGGCTGCTGATTGCAAGTTAATGACGAACGAGTTAGAAAAACTCAATCTCAGGTTTCTCATCGAGAGGTGTTCCTATGATCCTTTGGGTCACTATGCAGCTCGGTCGGAACGAAGTATTGCACACAGGCCAACACTTGAGGATTTTTGGGCTAATTGTGAAGACGAATTTGAAGTTCGTCGGCATCACTACTGCAGACTTACTATTGCTCAACTTGCTGATTTCCTATCAAAGGATGCTGAGGGTTTGTCAAATGATGACAGAGAGGTGCTACTTAGTTCATTCATTAAAGATCAAGTTGCTCGCCAGCCACTTCGCCAACCAAATTGGTATGCCAGGGAGAGTACTTCAATTGAGGACGTGTCGAAGTTAGTTATCAAAACCAGCATGCACTTCTTGGAGAGTAAGAGAAGGCACAAGACAGTTCCAATCACAGAGCCGCTAGTAGGGTTTTCCTCACTACCTTCTACCTCAAGGTCAAGGCCTCGAGTTAAGGTTATCTTGAAGCCGCCTGAAGGTGTTAGAGTCAGTGGAAATACAAAGGGCAGAAGTATTGGCAAGTGGAAGCAAAAACAAGTTGAAAGAGTGCCTGAAGTTCCAGTGGAGACAGTCATACAGGCTAAAGCAGATTCGTCTCCCGATACACCATTTTCACCACATTCGCCTCCCATTAATATAGATTCAGAGCTTGAATTACCAGTTCAGCCAGCCTCACCACCAGTTGATCCATCAGAGGTTGATATGGCAGCAGCAGTCTTTCCTCAAGTAGATAACATTGTTCATTCATGTTGGCTTGAGAGGTCCTTAGGAAGAAAGAGGCGAGAGCCTTCTTATAAGCTTGATTTGTCTGAGTTTGGCGATCCTTATCAGGAGAGGGAAAACAAGAAAATCAAGAAGCAGGTGCACATTGAGAAAACTCCGGAAGTAGAGATTATCATTGAAGTTGCTACGCCACCAGAGGGTAAGAGCTTGGATGAGGTTGAAGTTGGTGATTTCACCTTCATCAAAGAAAATCTTGGCAGGAGCACTAAAGAAACAGACATGAGCCTCTTCAGGGTTGTCACAAGTAATCTTCAAGAGTGTGCCATGAAGGACCAGAGAAGATAAAGCACTTCTTAAGGCTAAAATCAAGCAACTCCGACAGTATATTTCTGATCTCATTTATGGAAACTCGAGCAGAGCACCAGGTCTTCTGCACCTTCAAGGGACACCTGCAGAACAACAGAAGCTGGATTAGTTAGTCAATCGTGGAAAGCTTTTGGACGGTTGGATTGAAGATTTCATTGTTACAGATCATCACCTCCTCACACAGCTATATCAGTTGAGGTACGATGCACATAATCTTCATCAGGGAAATCATCAAATTGAGTTGGACATAGCACAGGGCAAGGCAAAGGACCAGGTTCTCATATCTCAGATAGCAGTTGCATATGACACCATTGTAGAAGATGAGGATAAAAGGAAGGTTTTCATGTGGAGAGAACAACATCTCTTCAAAGTGGAAACATGTGACAGAATCTCTACAAGGTTGGATGAACTCAAAGAACGTGTTACCGGAGCTCTCAAACTCATCAATGAGTTTATCACTCAGATCCCTTGGCATTATCTTCTTGAAGATGGTACTTACAGTGATCTTGAGGCGGTTCAGGCCAAGTTTGAGCAGCTTGTTCGTCACAGTCTAGATGGAGATCCTATGGAGTCCAACTTGGATCACTTCTCAGTGATGACAACTAGTTGCAAAAAGGCAACTGAAGAGGTCAGAGAACGCATGAAGCTGATTGCAGATGGTGAGAGGGAGTTGAACAGGAAGGTTATCATCGTGGATAGCGTCAAAGTGCCAGAGGAGGAGACAGTTGACCAGTTCCTGGACAAGGTGATAGCTCGTGATGTCTTCGAGTAGTCAGTTAGTTGGAACCTACAGTTATTCCCGAGGATTGAGTCAGGAGCAGCAGTTAACTCGACATTAGTCTTGAGTTCTAATTGCTGATTTTATGTATGCACATCTCATCCTTGGAGATATCTTCATAGGAGTTTAGAATTTCAATTAGGAGCAGTTAACTGATGTTAGTTATCAGTTATCTTTTATTTCAATAAGGACTTGCATGTTACGCATGTCCAGCTCAGTTGAGTCTTGTTTCGGTTAACTACTGGTAGTTTTCCAATTAACTGTATAGTTTCCTTTATTTAGGTTTAGCAATAAAATCTTGCATGTTTGCAAGACTTAGTGTTGACTCAAGGTGATTTTAGGGTTCCCTACACCTTTGATGTCTATAAATAAGAGTTCTTTGCTCATTTGTAATTAACTTTGCTCGTAATAGCATACATGTTGTGCCACCTTGCCTATAGTATTGCTATTCAGTATATGTTCACGAACTATTATGGTGATAATAAATAGTTGTGCCACCTTGCCTAAATGTTATTGTTATTGTAATGATTCACCTTAGATTAAATATAATTTCTAGTTTGATCGTTTATTGTATGTGTGTCTTGCTAATTCAATTTGCTGTCCTAGTTATTTTGTATTGTGATTAATAGTTGTTCTTTCATATCTACGCCTCGGATAGGGGTCTCTCCTCCTTGGAAATTTAGTAATTAAGCTTGTCATTTGATGTTGTGCTTAATAACCTTCATATCACCCTACGCCTTGGATAGGGGTCTCTCCTCCTTGGAAATCCTGTTATAAAGTTTATTGTCCAAAACATTCCCTGCTCCTAAGTCCTCATGCTCTGTTTCTCTTGAGGAAATAGGATAGATTAAAAGCATTTAATTAGTTGTAGTTAAAGATCTGCAAAACTAGAGAAAATCCTTAGCTGCAACGTTCTTGGTTTCCTTAACCTTGTGCCTCTTCCAGTTGAGTTAAAAAGATAGGAGTTAGATTACTTTACTTTTTCACACATATCAACACAAGAGGGAGCTTCCCCTCCTAATTTGAAGAGCAGTCATTACGCACTGTGCATAGTTGTCTGTGGCCAATTCATACTCTAGAGGTGTGAATTGTCACGCCAACACAAGTATCGACTGAAATAAAGGATGAGTCGATTTAGCCAAATTAAGAAGTTGGACTAAGTCCACGTTACTCTTATTCGTTGCGTCAACCAAGTCAAAGTTTACTAGATTAAATGAATTCCTACATTTTCAGATATGTGACATGGCGAGATATATGCAGCTTTACTTACACAGCCGTGAACGTTTCCAAATCGTCTTCCAACTTCATAGTCATTGATGACTATTATCAACCTTTATACCATAGTCTCTATCCTTATAAATCAGTGGCCATTTAGTCTCTATTCTTCAATGAGGCAGCGTTTTCACTCATGTTGACCAAGTCATACCCTATTAACTTCCTAACCTTATGCGTTGGAGACTCATTATGGCAGCGATCTCTAAGACTTCTCAAGTCTACGCCCATAGTTATCCATTTTGTGTGCTATGTATTTACAATAATCTCTTATTATTGTGCACCTCATTCATATATAGAGAATAGTATTATTAGATTATAAATAATCATACTCAAAAACTCCACCATTGTATATATCACTGCATATATACAAATCTTTGTATACATTTATACATGTTTCTCCAATGTATAAATATATGGTGGCATTAAGTTTATATATACATTCGATATATAATGAGTAACATTCACATAATAAACATTTGGAAATATATATATATATATATAATACATACAATATATAGAGAGAGAGATATATATATATATACCTTTCTACTTAGAGTGTTGTTTCCCTTGCAACTTCTATTGTTTTGACACATAGTGCCATATTGCATTCCATTTTCTTTTGGCACCTCTAAACGAATGTTGATTTTCACAGACCTCAGAACATAACAGCAAATCTTAGACTCATAGCTTAGCAGAAAATGCACTTACAAACACATATTCTCTTGAATATAATGCATGAAATCACTCAGACCTGGTTTACTAGTCGACCTCAACCTGGAAGTGATGGAGTCGGCTTCAGAAATGTCCAGAATGCAAATCAGCTATTGAAATGTCTTCCTTGATAGTTAGTTCTCCTAAATAATGGTGCGCTTAGCCTTATCTACTCCAAACACCTCCTCTAAATCCTTCCAGCAATTTCCATGCCCAGGTTACAACTAGAAATGAGTCACTTTCTTCCTCTATTAACACGTCTTCACTTATCCTACCTAGATTCTTTAACACCACAACTTTAACAGGGTTCTTATGCTTGAATATACTGCGCCTAGGGTTTCCATAAAATGTCACGCCTTCAAAGAGTATATGATAAGCTCTAAACTCGACCCATTGAAGAAGCAAATAGTTCAGTGAACAGTGATCACGAAAATCAATAATAAAGCCTTATTTTCCATTTCAAACCTTATTCCCAAACTTGGTCTTGAAACAATCGAACTCCCTCAAATTCGGTTGTTGAAAGTGACCATTAAATTTGCCTTGAAGCACCAGTAGAAAGCCTGAATGACTTTCTCGACGATCTCCAACTAAGGTAGATGGTTTCACTACTGAAATTGGTGCCCTAGAGTTTCCAAACCCATAGACCAGGAAAGCGTTTGAAAAGCTTCTCCATAATGAAGTGAGAAAATAACATCCAAGATGAGAGAAATGAGCTCCTTTTTTCCTTTTATATTTCTCCACTTAATTTCCCACTCAAATAATATAAAGTGACTTATTAAAGTACCTTTTAAATATATCACTTAAAGTCACTTTATAACTTTATTAATTACTTAATATTACCCTTAAATTAAACTTGACGCTTAAGGCAATATTAAATAATTAAACAAAGCATTCCTTAAATTCACCTTTAGCCTTCGGGAATTAAAAAGGCTAAGTGATCATCCTGAGTGGCTACTGAGAAGGGGACATTACACAACAGTTCAGTGTAGGGTTACTATTTATGGCAGTGGTGTCAGTTGCAGTGGTTGGCATCCTGATGTTTTTAATAGTTGGCTTCTCCACCATCTTTGGAGTTAAAAAATGGAAAGGTTTGCGGCTTAAGTTTATTTTATAAAGTTAAAGTCACCTTTTTGACCCCCCACACCTAGGATACATAACTTAAGTTATTTTTAAAAGGTGGACTTGAGCTTGGACACCAAGATAAGAGACTTAAGTGTTTTAAAAGTAAATTTTATGCATACACTATGGTGGACACCAAAAGTGAAGGCCTTAAGTGATTTTAATAAAATATTTTATTCCCCAAATGTGGTATCCCATTTTGGAGGGAAATAGGATTCAAACTTTTGGGTCTCAAAAGCTATTTATATGCACTCAGTTGCTCTCATTTGATATGCTAGTTTGTGATAACGAAGTGTTTCCGAAATGCAAAGAGACCTCCCTGGACTTTGAGGACAAAATCCCTCTAAGTCGACTTCAGTTTCAAGATTGCAAGATATCCCCTAGTGGTGTAGCTCCATTTCAAGGGTTGCAATTGAGCTCATACTGGTGATGGCTTCCTTGTTTCTTTTAGTTTTGGGTTGCTATGAAGTCTTCTATTTTTGCTTTGGTGTGTTAACTCTTCTTGCAGCATTTTGAGGGCATTTTTGGAGTGATTTATGGATTTTTCAGTTTGCTGGTCCTTGTTTTCCCTAGCCCAGCCATACTATACTTTCATTCACATTGATTAGAAGACTAGAGATCATTTTGTGGGTATTTGTTCATTGCATTCCTTGGACTTGGGCGTCACTTTTCTCAAGTTTTGGTGGTTTCAGAGCGAGAGTTGGATTTTTGGGAGTGGGTCGACCTACCTAGGGAGGTTGTACCATCTTGTTGGAGGAGTCTTGAATGGGTTTGCTGCCGATCAGTCCCTTTGAGGGTTGCTTGATAGCTCACATTGGATGCCTACGCCTGTTTTGTCATTTGCAAGTGATTTGGGGTGATTCTACTGAGTGTAGGAGAAGTTATGCTCATTGGATGATTGTTGATTGGGGTTTTAGGCTTGCTATTTGTGCATAACAGACCTGTTGCAGCGACTCATTTGACCTTCCATTGACCTCTGGAGAACCTTCATTGAGGTATACTTGTGACATTTTGTGGGGGTGTACTCATACTTTCATTACAGCATCTTGGGGGGCAGTTATACTTCATATTTCCATCATTTTCCTTCCATAGCAGCAGCTTTTAATGGACTGATATAATTTATGTTGAGCTTATTGTAACACCATCGGTAGTACCATTAGTGAATGGTCCTATAATTATCTTTGAAACTCACCCCACTAAACAAGTGGTTGCTCCCGTTGAATAAGTGGTTGAGCCTTTATTTATGTTACTTGTTACTCCCACGAAATAAGTGGTCGAGTTCTTTATTTGCTTCTTTGTTATGCCCGCTAAACAAGCGGAAGATTATGTGATTGGTTGGCTTGCCGCCAAGTCTATTTACTTTCTTGTACATCTCACTGAATAAGCAAATGATTATTTTCAAACTCTAGGCTGTTGACACATCTGAGTGCCTGCAATTCAGTTATATAATCAGCAAGTTTATAAGCAAGAAATCAGCAGTGTAGTAGCAGACCAGCAATGGATCATCTAGAAAACAACAAACAATGGGTGATCTGAACAACAACAATTTCCCCTCATGGGGAAATCAGTTTGGTCCATTGCCACTTGCAGCTCATCATGCACTTTCCTTGGAATCAAGAAAGAATTTTCTAGAGTTATATGATAATGGTAAGCAGGATCCTAATTAGCATATTTCAGCCTTCACCACCTATTAGTACTGAAATTGGTGCCTGAATGAAACTTTGTCTACAATCAAAGTTATTGTCTGAAATCATGTCATTCTTGTCATGTTTTCAATGCCATGCAAGTTATCTTTCCTATCATATTACTAAGTCATCAAGTATTGGTCTATTTTTTCCAATTGACACGTTTTCAAGTCACTTGTAAATGAGAACTATCAAATGCAAAGAATGTTAAACTGACTCCAACATAGGTGGAAGAAGAATGGGATATCAAAGAATGGTGACAAAGACCCAACAAAGCCATGCCCCGGAGAAATAATGGCTAAGGAAGGATTTCACACTTTTACAATGGTTCAAACAAGCAAGAAATCACAACTTTGAAAAAGAAAGAATTTAAGTCAAAATAACATGCATGTTGCACTATTTAGATGGAAATCCTTGAAGAAAAGTGTGACCAGCATGTTAAGTGAAGAGTTTAAGTGTTGCACTTTTCTGGTTACATAACTAGTCCAAAAGCATGACTTAATGTTAAGTGGGAGAAAAAGCATGACAGGATGTGAATGAATTTTAAGTTTGTAAGTGTGAAAGTCACACTTTTATAATGTTTGAGCTAATAAAAAAATGTAATGCAAGTTGTTGCCATTAGGTGAAAGTGTGACCAGCAAAAGAAGAATACAAGTGTTAAGTAAAGTCACACTTTTTTATTGGCATTGCCACTCAAGAAAGGTGCCAAAGCCGGTAGAAGAAGCACAAAACCATGCCACAAGTAAACTTGAGTTATGTCACACATTTTGGAATGGATTAACCAACTCAAAATTGCACTTTTAGGATGGCAAGACCAAGGGAAAACTCCACCAAATAGGGAAGTAAGTTAAATGAATGGTGCATAGAAAGAAATTAAGTCAAAATAACATGCATTTTGCTCTATTTAAATTGCAATTGTTTGAGAAAAGTGCAACAAGCATGTTAAGTGAAAAGAGTTGAAGTGTTGCTCTTTTATGGTGACATAAATAGTCCAAAAGCATGACTTAAATGGCCAAGTGCGAGGAAAAGCATGACAAGACATGAATAAGTTTAATTTTTATGTGTGAATGTCACACTTTTATTGTGGTTAAGCCAATGAAAAACGGAATGCAAGAGGTTGTCATTAGGTGAGAGTGTGACCGGGAAAAGAAGAAGACAAGTGTACTTTAAACTTTTCATGCAAGGTATGTCTGTTTATTTAAAGTCATTTGTGCAAACTTCTTGTTTGCATTAATGTTTGACATTCGACTGTAATTTCTCTTAAATTTTTGTAAAGACATTATTTTGATCTATATGATTGTAAATTTTTTATGGTTTATAGCCATCAAGAACTGTGTGGCACATGTTGCTGTTTTACATTCATAGACAGTGTCAGTTGTAGCTGTCAACTGCCATGGAATATTTTAAAATCAAGGCATCCTTTTTCTATCAAACTAGCAGCTACCATTTCATCATGTAAAAATTTAAATTACATCATGTTTAAATTAATTAGTAAATGGCTGCTACAACATGTCAGCTTTTATTTGTTCACAGTGTTTAACATGTTTCCCACCAAAATTTATTGTAAATGAGAATTATCTCTACTGAATAAAACATTCTCAGAGTATTTGTAAAGTTACTGTGAATTGAAAAATAGGGTATTTACCGAAATCAATTGTTGAGTAGAACAATGTATGTTTTTCCCTTGTTTGATAACCTGTCAATTGCCACCATGTTCAAATACCAGATGCAGTGAAGACTTCACAAAAAGACAATATAATTAAAAAATAAATAAAAATAACTCTTATATTTCAGAATGAAACCGGAAGCTTCCTGGCGATAACCTGAATAAACATCTTAGGCAAACCCCCTTCTGGCAAATCCTTCTCTGGTATACTCATATAGAAACCTTGTCGATTGTTAAAGGGGATCTTCAAGTTTGGCAAATTCATATCTTCACGGTATTTTTTTGCGAGAGCATGTATGGCTGGCATTCCATTCCAACATGAAATTTGTCTTCCAGAATTAAAATCTAGGAATTTGGGTAAGGTGACTTGCTGATGAAGAAAGGCTACATGAGAATGCACCTTCACTTGTATCACAAAAAGATTTTCTTGCTACATCAAGAAATCCATCTAATCCAGACTTGACAGCAAAACATTGTTGTGTGCGCATGACAAAAGGTGCCCTTGCATTACAGACATCTGCATCAATGACCTCTTCTATCCTATCAATGAATTACCACCAAGAACATAGAAGTGAATTAGATAGCAAGGAAAGCTTTATCGATTTGAGATTTTTCACTAATAAGCTCCATATCTTGACATACAAGATAATAATCAATCTTTTTAATGAATATACAAACATTTTAATGTTACATTTAAGTCCTAATTTAAGTGCTTTAACTTTACACAACCCAAAAGGAAGCATGAAGGTAAAGCATAATCATGCTCACATTACTGATTTTTAATGATTAATGACACAATGGTTTCCTACAGTATGAATTGAATCATTTTTTAGCAGATATTTTAGCTGCACTAGCATAAATTTGGAAATAAGAATCTGGTTGAAGGGTTTCTGATCGGGTGCAAGGCAGAGTTTAGTTCACAGAAGCAATTCACTTTCTTTATTTTATTACCAATAATGCATTCAAGCATCTCTTCAAGAAGTGAAAATTGGAAAAAAAAAAACAGGAAATCGATCTCTCTGATGGCCAACAAATACTAAAATTTGATTTCTTAATGACTAGATTTTAACTCTGAAATTGCCTTACCATTCCTTTGACCAAAGCATTTGAGTGTTTGGATTTCAATGTTTTACAATTTGGTGCAAAGTAAGTGAGTACAAAACAAAAAGTTATGCTTTTGGATTGGCTACTATAGTTGAGCAACATCAATATCGAAGGTGGTTGATTCCCAAAAGCTGCATACATTTCTACTTTTGGTATTCTATTTTGAATCAATGCACTAATAAACGATATTCTGGAAAAAGTGCATTGGCGATGGAAGAAATGTCATAGAAGGTGTGTAGCAAACATATTTTGTCAGTATATATGCTCATTATTATGTTTAATTTTGGTAACTATTAGCATTTTAATTTGTATCTTGAGGTACAACACAAAACAGAATGACATTTAAGGTAAAAACTTTCTTCGAATTCATAGGGGAAGATCCCTTTTACAAAGAGTCAAGGAAATGATATATTTCCTTAATCAAAAAATTCAAAAATAAGACCTAAAAAAAGCATGGATTTCTGTGAGCATGCAGTAATACAAACTAAAAGCAAACCTATCTTTCTGTTTTCAAGTTAGGTCACAGAAATTCAGCACTTCTACAGAAGACAAGAGACTTTATTATTTTGCCTAACACAAAAAACTTAAATGACAATAAACTCTCACATTTTTCAGCTAAATACAAAAACCAAAAAGCATTAATTTAAAACAAGTGTAGAATTAATTTGAACAAAAGACACACAATTTAGTAAATGAAAAAGTCAAGGAATTGCATACAAAGCCACAAGCACCTACTTTATGGAAACCTACATTACAAAGCCTATAAATTCAACAAAGCAATTATATTTTCCCAAGCACGCATATACAAAACTTCACAAAATATCACAACAATTTTAGTAGTGTTGGTGTAGGTTTTTATTTTCCTAGTGGGTTAATTTATTTTCCCTTAGTCCTAAGTTTTTCCTACACTTAATTAAGCCTTCTTAGGATAATAAAGTGAGTTTATTATTTAATAACTAGGAGATAAGTGATGAGGTGTCTCCTTCCTTAAAGGGTGGAACCACTTTCCACCTTTGGTGGGCATCTCCACTTTTGGTGGTCCATCTCCACTTTTTGTGGTTGATTCCTATTGGTTGGATGTGCCACCTACCTCCTCTCCTAAGTTCTATATAAACTCACTACCTAGCTTGTATTTGCATCCATCCATTCATTCTCTTGCATTATTGCATACTTTGGCATACATGCACCTTGATGCATGCAGCCATTATTCATGCATATTTGCATTGTATCTTTTCAGCTTGGAAGCTCGTAATGCAATTTTGTCACATCGACATTGCATAATCTCTCGGAGTCCTGGTTTGCATTCTTATGTTTTCCCAGTTTATGTAACTTTCATTTTCTCTTAAAAAATTCCTTGGGTTATTCAATCAATTTCAGATTTCTAACATGGTATCAAAGTTTTTGTTTTGAGAAATCTAAGTTATTAGATTCCTGATTGAGAGATTGAGTTTCTTGTAAAAATCTTGTAAATTCCCGTATGCTCTTCTCTTGCATATTTTGCATGTGTTTTGTGAGATTCAGGTGATTGTGGCATTTTTGGTTATACTGGCAACATTTTAGACTGTTCCAACACGTCCAGAAGGCTCGATAAAGTCAGATTTGGCTTTTGTTTCATCCAAATTGGAGATTAGCCTATTATGTGGCCCTCGTAGGCTGATAGGGTGGATAGAGGGTCTTTTTGAGGCATGGCTTGGCTTCAGTTATCAGAATCAGTCAGTTTGGCTTTCCTTCGGGGTCTTTTGGACATCATTTGCTTGACTTACTATTTTTAGTAAGTGGAGACACTCAGCGGAGCACCCCTGCTATTTTTAGCAGTATGGTTTGGTCATATGCAGATTTAGTCACTTATCATCCGGCTTCAGACGGTTTGTCATTTGGACTTCTTTTGAGAGAGATATTAATATTTATTTTCCAAAATAAATATTAATTTAATTGAAGCTTATATTATAAAGTTATAATATAATTTAATATTATAACTTAAGTGACTTTTTGAAGGGGGTCGACCATCATGAAGAAGGAGCCACTTTTTAATTAATTATTATAATTAAAAGGGCATCCAAACTATTGAAAGATTAAAAGTGAAATTCAAGTTTTATTTAAATGATGCTTTTTTGAAGGAAATCGACCCAATTGAGAAGATATAAGTTTTCTTAGAGAGCTTCATTCATTATGATATGAAAATTGATTTTAGCCAATTTCTTCTTCAGAGAACGAAGCCAAGGGTTTTAGTTGTCATCTCCATTGGAGAACGAGCCATCTTCAGTGTTTGTAGTTCAGAGGCTATGAAATATCAGCTGATTTATTGCCTGCAATTGAATAGCTTCATTCAGAAGTTATTACAGAGTTCATTGTGTAGTTATTATTCAGGGTTTGATTCAATAATTGTCCAGAGATAGTGATATTCTTGAGCGACTAGGTTTGATATACATCTGGCACATTTCCCAAGGTGGTATAGATTTATGCATTATTGGTTTAGGGTCGTACTTCTCAACTTGAGGGCCGTAATTCTTCTACAAGCTTGGATGCCTTGCTTTTTGGTCTTCTTTTGTCATAGGATGGGACGCCTTGATCTCTGGGATAGCCTGCACCAATCTCAAGGCTGAAGAATGCTCTTTTGAGGTCTGTCGTACTCAATCTTCACCAATCTTGGCGGCTGCAATAACTAGGTTTTCTGGATAAATGTTATTGCTTTTTACTATGCATGTTGTCCGATAATAGATGTAATCTGTTTGGAAGAACAATAAATATTTTGGCTTCAATATATCAATTAGATTCCATCATATTTAGCGCTGTAATATTTTATTTAAATTTTGCAAGCATTTTCTTTCAAAATCGCACCTATATTCTTTATATGCAAAAACCACAAAAAAATCAAAAACCTTCAAAACACAAAAACAATCAGTTTGAGCATCAAGGGTTGAAGTTGAACCAGAAGGGTTCTTCACACCCTGTGTTTTGCATTTTACAGATATAGATCTTATTTAAAAAAGGCTCATTTAGAATTATAAAGTCCGACCTGTAAATATGTTATGTATTGTACCTATGGCTTTGGCGATGAATTAAGGAAGTTAGACTAATCAGACAAATAATATAAATGATTCTGCAATAACCGATGGCCCTAATTGTGATTTTCCAACTTGGAAAATGTTTGTCATGACATGCCAACACACAAAGATATGAATTTCATTATAATATTCAAACTAGTTCATAAGTCCAGTGTACATACCTAAAACTATATGGCCTCTTAAAATTAATTTATGTGATCTCTTGATATACATGGAATTTCAAATGATAACAAATGAAGAATGAAAAGTAGAAGTAGAAAGATAAGCATAGTAGTATAAAAAAATGCCACACCCTTATTTTCCATAAAAGAATGAATAGACATTTGCAAGTTCTTATTCTTAGGCACACTAAAACTTCAGTTGATCAGAAGTGAATACAAATTAGCTAGGTACAAGCAAAAGATGCATAAACACAACAGATAAGCTAGGAAAAGCAGTGTTCCATGGGCCTGGGGGACAGGGAAACAGGGGGACGTCTAGGACGCGTTTCGGAGACAGGGGGACAAAGGGCCTAAGTTTGGGGATGGCGGGGAGACAACGAGGGCACGGCGGTGGGGGGGTGGTGGCGTGGTGGTGCTGATATAGTTATACATATACTTATAGTACTTGAAAAACTAGTTTTGAAAAGATGTATAACAGTATAATAGTATAAGAATTACATTTCAAATGAAACTATTGGTAATTAGTAAAATTATAACATAGCAAAATTTGAAATACTAAATCTAAATACGAAGATATCTTGAATGCTAATTGCTAAATAAAATTTGACAAATGAAATTGTCAAATTGGAGATTTCTATTATATTGAATATATGAATATCTGATGTCATATGCGATATCACAAAGTCTATAAAGATGATTACATGATTCATCATTACAATGAGTAGCAAATGCCAAATGGAAAATAGTAAAACAATAAACTAAATAGAGATACTAATAGTCAAAATTTATTTTTAATTTTTAAGTTAAGTCGGCCCATTGACGTGGGGCTCGATGGGAGACGGCTAGGCGTCTCCTAGCCTCCTAAGAAACGCCTGGGCGTCTCCCAAGGAGACTTGGAGACGTGGAGACGTCTCTCAAGGAAACTTGAAGACATCTCCAAGTCTCCTTGGGAGATGCGGAGACGTTTCCCTGTCTTCGGCGGAGCTCCGATGGTGGTGGCGAGACAGCAGGAAATGCCAAGTACCCATTTCCCCGTCTCTGAAACGTTTCCGTTTCCGAAACACAGCCAAATAGGGGGGGAAACGCGTTTCCATGGAACACCGAGACTTCTAATTATTCTTTGCAATTAAAAAGAAGTAAATGATAAAGAGAATACATTTAAGCTCAATGCCAAAGACAGGGCTCCACTATAAACAAATATAAATATCATACCTATTTTTAATAAGGCCATATTTTTCACTTTCACAAATTGATTTGTGTATCTTGCAGAGAAGGAAGCTTTTAGCATTCTTCAAAACCTGCAATTTTGGGACATATTGAGCAGAAATTACATTCTATGAAAGCCCTAACTATTTGCTGACTGCTATGTAATTATGTGTATTGCAGTTCAAATACCATGTACCTCTGAAAGTAAAGGCAAGGCTTCTAGAGCTGCTTTTAGAAGAACAATACTAGCCACAAGCATCTGGCTCCTCCTTCCATTGGTATATTTTGAAGACTCAACAGAAAATTTCTTTGGTTTGAAGCAAAAGTGGCAAAGCACCCGATCTCAAACCCAAAAACAATAAAAAAGTTAAGTTTCAATTCCAATGTTTACAATAAGTAATTGGACAACATTATAATTCTACCATAAAGGAAAATAAAAAAGAATTGATATGTATTTAGTTTAAATACTTACCAATGTCTTTTGGAATTTTCTGCAGTACTTGAGACAACCCAAAGAAAAGGTTCTCGTTACTAGTAAGTTCATCCTACAGCATGTGTTAATCAAGTTCAGATTAAGTTTTACCAAACCTCACACAAAATATTATCTTGAAGATATTTCAATCTTACTGGGGCAAGAAAAGAGATTTTAGGATGTTTCTTATTGCACATTTTTCATTACAAAGAATGAATTCTGGTGTTCAACCAGAAGGCAATAATAAAAGGAGGTTGATCACTTTGGATTTTGAATAACTTTGGAATTGTATTTTTTTTATGATTTATCTAAGACTCTTCCATGAATTCATTTCCATCATTAGCTCCGATGGGAATTCCTATCTAAAGAATTTCTATAGAGTGCAATTAACAGAAATTTGTACTTACCACTGCTGTATTTCTTGATTGCATTATTTAAGAATGTTTCCTACAAAATCATCATTTTGCATATAATGGCAATTATTTTCCCATGAACAGTTACTAATATGATGAAAGCATTTGAAGAAGATGATGTCTTTCAGTCTAACTCAATAGGGATTAACAAGTGACAAATGTTATCCCTTAACACGAAATCACTCTTATGCATATGATCAAAGGCAAGTAAACAAGTAAATCGTACTGCCACTTAGCAGTCCATAGGCTATAACAATCTGCCTGGTTTTAAAATATTCAAGCATTGATTACTTAAATTTTAGTTCAACCATTAGATATAAAAAAACATACTACGAATGACAATGAATGGTTCTTTGGGAATTCATTACTGTAGGCAGATAACAATCTTCAACTATGGCTAGCTGTTTTATCATTTATTTGAGAGCATTCATCTAGCATGAAAAAAATCATTCCAACCAAATCCCGCAATGTGCATTTGAGCTTCTATACACTAATTTTCCCCACACAATAAAATTCTGGCAACCCTCTTGTGCATGCCCTCACATGGGGAAAAAAGAAACAAGAAACAAAACAGAAACAAAGAAAATTGACGCTGCAAGACATATATCAATCATGAGTTAGCTGTTGTCGAGTCAGATATGTTCCATACTAGTAGCATTTTTCTAATAAGAAAAAATATTTTTATTGATAAAACCAAGGTATAAGAACAGCAAATAATTTTTTTGTGGCCGAGGATATGTCTACACACAGAAACTCAAGCTTTGCTATGGTAAAACATGTAGACCAAAGAACAATATACCAAAAATTTGTATCATATGATAATTGTTCTAGCATAAGCCATATACAATAGTACGATCATATGTGAGAAATATTCGCTCAGCAGTCCTGATTAGGCATCATTATGTCTGCAGCAATAGAGTTGCCCTTCATCATGTGCTTTGTATTGTTAGGAGTCTTTGCTAATTCTTTTTATTATCAGCAGGTATCACATGTGTATTGTTGGCTGAGGTTATTGTGTAATGTCACCTTCTTCAACCTAGGAGTTCGAGGAAGCCCCATTAGCCTTTTTTATTCCTATAGTCTAATCCAAAGAATTAAAAAGAATAATTTATTTAATTAAATTAAGTTGACTTAAATTAATGTAGCTGGCGACTTCTATTTAATTATTTTTTATAAAGTGACCTGAGTCAAGTTCAAAAAGAAAAAATAACATTGTCACTTTATGTGCGCCTAATGGATGATTATTGTAATAAAAGCACACCTTATGGAATTCAAAAATAAAAGTTCTTGAAAGTTTGCAGGCGAAGTATAAAAGGGAGTACAAAAAAGGAAATTAGAGATCTTGTTCATTTTCAATTTTTCATTGCAAAGTTTGGAATACATGTTCAACTCAAACCCCAGGATGAAAACACTGAGGGTATGTAGCTTCAAAGGTGAAAGATTTCTTCCTAGTTAAATCAGAGGTGGATTTAGATAGTTCATAGGTATGCATATTGATGAAGGATTGAAGAAGACTGTGCTAAAGAGTTATATCTCTTATAGGAGTTTTTTTCCCTTTTATTCCAATCACACCATCGTTAAGAAAGGCACCATATTTGAAGTTTGTAGTGAAAAAAAAGATTTGGAAGCATTCCTGAATTGTGAATTGTAATGTCCCTTTCTCAAGCCTAGTCAGTTGTTGTGTCAATTATCCTATTCCAAAGTTCTCGTAGGCTAATTGGAGGTGGTTAAGGGATTCCAAGATTCTTGGAGAGTTCAATATCGGGTTTTCTTGGCATCCAACGTAATGTCCCCTTCCGACGCCTAAGAAAGAGTGATTGATTAGCCTATTTTATTCTCATGGGCTAATGTCAGAGACAAGGGAATTATTTAATTTAATTATTTAATATTATGTATTCCAACATATTTTAAGGGTAATGTTATTTAATTAAATTAATAAAGTTCATAAAGTGCCAAAAAGTGGATTATTTAATGAAGGATAATAAAGTAACTTTATTCCTGGGTTTAATTAAAATATCAAAAGGAGGAATTTGAAAAGTTATTGTAGAGTTGGATACAAAAGTGCTTTTCAAGGTTCATTTTCACTATGCTTGATTATTATTCTATTGTGTGGATTTTGAAAAGCATCTTGGAGCTCAAAACCCTAGAATGAAAACCCTACGAGTAACTGGATTTAGTGGTGTAAAGATTCTACCCTAGCCAATTTGTTGGAGAGATTACTCAGATTTCTCACAGGGATATCACAGGTGGAGACAAAGAAATTTGTGAAGTTTCTTATAGAAACAAATTTTGGAGTTGTTTAGATAAATGAATTCAGAGGAATATTATTAATATGGAATGAGCAGATATTAATGGTTTTTAAGAACAATCCAATAATAGTTTTCGTATTATTCCTCAGTTTATAGTGAATAGGAGTGTGGGTTTATTTGAAGGCCTTTGTGTGGTTTAAGTTCATCACAGAACTCATTATCACAGCCACAATTACTTTTGAAGGAGTCACCTCATAATAACAAAACCAAAAGGGGGTCAAATTTACTAAATAGCTGCTACTTATTATTGCAAGGAATATTGGGGCATTTTCAATGTTCAAAGACTCCAGAATGAAGGACTTGAATCAGGGTGGAGGAAGTGTGTGATGTGGACAAGTCAAAGAGTACGCTAAAGATTTCATTTAACTCTCTTTCCACCACCACTTCTCTTCCTAAATCTACCGCCGCCTATTTTATGGGCTCGTATGATATGTAATGAAGCCTTGAGACTCCTATAGCCTGCAAAACTCTTGTAGGAAGGAGTCGCACCTTAAGGAGTGAATATTTTAGATGCCAGAAAGGATGTGGATATTATTTCAGGTCAACTAACACTAGTTGATGATATCTGGAAAATTTATCTTGGTATTTTGTAATTTCCTAAACAATGTAAAAATTAACAGCATTATCCTTTTTTCAAAAGGGAATTACTGCCTTATGTTGATACTATTATTATTGGCATGAATGTTATTTGAAAATGACTTTCTTGTTGAATATTTACAATTCCTCCAAGACAAGTACAAACTATCCTAGAACATTTGTAACAAATTGTTTGACGAAATGTCAGGGCACATATGGGCTATGTCACACGGTTCGTCGAATTTCATGCTTGAAGTTCGAAATTCAGCGAGCATTTAACAAGCATATAAAATTCATCAAAATTCGTAGCTAAAATTGTACCCGAAAAGGCGGCATGCTGATTTTATTAAAATATATTTTCATAGAGTTTTTCTAGGGTTTTTGACAGGCTTTTTTAATAAATTAAATCCCCGAGCAGAGGTCTAAAGGCGTGATAGCAAAGATACAGGTGTCGAGAGGAATTGTTTAGCGCAACAGGCCATGCCGCCATGAGATCTCATCAATCCTAGTGTCAACCTGCAAGCTCCTCAAAGTTGCAACGGCCCTCCATATCCAAAATCTCTACGTGAATCCCAAAATAGGCCGTCATGATTTTATTTGCAATTTAGGATTTTATTTTTAGGTTTTTCTATATTTTATAAATTTTAAACATGCATTTTATATTTTTATAATTGATATTTATAAATAAATAAATATTATTTTATTTAAATTAAATTTTAATAAAAAATAATATTTAATATATTCAAATATTTAGTATTATTTTATTTTACTTATTAATTATATATTTTATAAATAGGATTTAATTTAGAATTTTATTGGTAATAAATATTTTTAATGGTAGAAATAAAAATTTACATTTTACATAAAATTTAAGTATTTTTTAATTTTTTTTTTAAAAGTTAAAATAAAAAGTGTATATATTTTTAAATAAAATTTAGTAGTTTGTTAAAGTTAAAAATAAAAAAATAATATATTTTTATTTTGTAATGATTTCAAATCTATTTAGCAATATTAAATTATTTTGATAATTTAGCAATGTTCAACTATTTTGATAATTTTGTGGATATATTATTTATATCTAATAAATTAAATAAATTTATATAAGATGAATTTAATGTCGAGTTTTTTTTGAATTTTTTCCCTTTGTCGAACTTCAAACTAGAAATTTGAACCTTCTAACTTAGCATATGGGTGTGTATTTGAAAAAAAATTGCATATAAAATTGCCTTGGGATATTTCAGTGGTATCAAAGTCGAAGATCTTGCCAGCCAGTGGGCTTTGATGCCAAATTTTGATAGCAGAAATTTATGATCAGATTTGAAGCTTTCAGCTGTTT